>JARYGA010006327.1:0-39152 GCA_030545235.1 Helianthus tuberosus
TCATTCATTTTGTTTGACTTGTTCTGGTGAACTTCATTACTTATGATAGTCAAACTTTACCCTTATGCCTTAACATTCTTGTTTGTTGGTTTATAATTTTAATTACCTTGATTCTTATCCCTTCCCTTGGGCTCATTACTTTAATGTAATACGCTCCCGTTATCCGGCTTTCGTTTACCTTTATTATCAAACATTTTACTTATTTGATCCGAACACCACCTTTCTTTTGTTAGCGACCCTTAGGTTTGTTTCTTTTACTAATGTCCCGAAGGCCCATTTCTTAAGTCTTATTTGGTAAAACCACTGCTATTGTTATACGGCTTTTGGGGTTTACCCGTTCTTATTTTAACACTTTCATAATGTTTATTTTACTAATCCTTTGTATAATCACATCCATCACTGTGATCATCATCCTTCCTCATAAGGATTTGATTAATAATGTGTTACCTGGATGGTTACCCATACCCAAGTTTCTAAATTTGCATTTATTGATACTTTATTATTCATAGTAGCGAACAATACGTATCATCCATTTAGCTTCTTTCTCGAGGATATTTTCGGTCCGAGTCCTAATTTCTCATTTTTAACCTTAATCCTATTGTAACAATAACAAAATTAATTTATTTAATTTTATTATTCCTTATCGTTGCATGAAATTTATCTACATCGTTTATTGATATAAACGATGCTTCTACATGTTTTATTTAGTTTTGCCAAGTCCATAACCTTGTCTTCGTCATTTATTACTATTGCAAATTATGGGTTCGGGTGTAACTACACTCCTTCCCAATACCACGTTTATTCACTTCATTAGACTCCCGGGTTCGAGTGTACATACACTTCTTCCCCTTACGATATTTATCGAGATTACTTCTACCTCGGTTTCACATCCTCGTCATTGTTTATTTTCTTATACATACTTATATATATATATATATATATCTTTTACATGATTCACTCATTTTACTACTCATATATGTTCATATGCAACTATTATCCGCACTTGTATCGAATTAAATTTGTGCTAAAATTGAATTTACAAGAAACGTACCTGAAACGACATCAGGTTCAGCTTTAGCCTCTGCGGCTGTCATGTGGGAAGACCGTGCCTTCTCTTTCGGGGTATCAGACTTTGCACCAATCATGTCCTCGGTTCTAACCAATTCCGGGCATTCAGACCTTTTGTGTCCCGGGTTATAACATTTATAACATACTGACACCTTTTCTGGGCAATTTGCAACCACATGTCCCACTTTTCTACAAATAGGACATGGTTTGTTTCTAAAGTGGCATTTGCCCTGGTGAGTTTTTCCACATAATTTACACTGAGGTGACCCCCTTCTTGTAACTCCTTTCTTAGAAGCTTTATTAGGCTTTGGCTTCTTTACGGATCTTGGGTTCACATCCCACTCTCTCTCGTCATCTTTTTCTTGTGAGAGACTGTCTTTTAGTTCAGTCATCATATCCTCCACCACTAGCAAGATTGTGGTTTGTAGTCTTTCGACAAACTGCGGTAGACTAGCTTCTACTGCCTTTCCGACTTCCTCAGAAATTTTAGCTTCCATCTCTTCAGTTAATTGAGATGTTAATTCCCCCCGGTTACACCGGACATTTCTTTTATCTGTTCAGTGACTATTGGCACCGTATCATTATTACCTTTATCCGTCATCGTGAATCTGAAATGTTTATACTCATTATTAAACCTTTCATTTTATAACGTATGCGTCATTCATTTTGATTTATCCAAGTTCACCACTTGCTTAAACCATTTATGTTTAGTGCACTTTCCGGGTTTGAGTGTGTTAACACGCACTTCCCGTGCACATCAAATCAAATTTCTTTTTTTTCTAATATTCTAATAAGTCTACTAAAGCAATTAATTTTTACCGGATGTTTGATCAAGCTTGAACCAAACACACTTTGTTAACAACCTTGAGCTCTGATTACCAACTTGTAACAACCGTCTAATTTCCATATGAATTTAATTATATTTTCATGATTTTATATAATAAAGTGATTAACTAGGTCACAAGTACTAAATTAAAGTTTAAAGTGACCAAGTAACAAACATCTAACCACTAGTTAAAACATTCAAAACACAATTAGCGGAATTGTCTACATCGATTATCATTGTCTAACAAAGTTCAAATAACGCGGAAGCTTGATAGGGTTGTGTTCGGTTCTTTAAAATGTTGCTCGATCGCCATCCGGAAAGTCCCTTTTGTCACCTAAGGTCAAAACCACTTCAGATGTTAGTTTTGACATTGATATGGAGTGTATAAACAAGTTCCAATCATTGAATCATGCAAAAATAAAATAAAAATAAATTTTGCCCTGTCGCGTGGCACGACGGGTATTCGCGTGGCGCGACAGCTCTCGCGTGTCGCGCCGGATCCATACGATCCTATCGCGTGGCGCGGGGGGAACGGTTTTCCAGCAGATGCAGGTTTTTGACATGCATTTCCTGCCAGCTCCGGAAATTCAGATTTTCGACTTCAATTGACCATAACTTTTGACTCGTAAGTCCGTTTTAGGTGATTCTCTTTCCTATGTGTCCGTAATTTAAATACGGACCCGTTTATCATCATTATATGAATATAAATCCTATTTATAGGCTGATCGCCTACAAATCCCCTTTTTCATTTATTCGACCCGTTTGATTATATGCCAAACTTTACTTTGGTCATTCTTGCTGATTACTAAGCATAATTACCCATTTCCCGGGCTTGTCAACATTGGCGTTTCATTACCTTCCCTTGGTTTACACGCATAATATTTCTCGATTGTTAGTAATGTTTTCAATCATAAACATTTATGCAATTCTCAACACATTATGATTTTAAATTCTTTGACCCAATATCATGGGTTCCTTTAAGAAAAGCTAATCTTTCGGGCGTATCCGCTCAAGGGCCTACGCTTCTTAATTCATATACAACAAGTGACCTTCAAGTCACTTCAAAAACTACTAATTTATCCATTGTTTGACCCGTTTGGTTGTTGAGTGAAAACCTTCACCTCATTGGCAAACCAAGCTTATTCCAACCATGCTTTAATCATTTATTTTGACCCGTTTGGCTTGTCGAGTGAACTTCGTCACTTCTATGATTTACCAAACACACACCACTTATTCGTTTGACCCGTTTGGCTTGTCGAGTGAACTTCGTCACTTCTATGATTTACCAAACATACACCAATTATTCATTTTGACCCGTTTGTTTATCTAGTGAACATCGTCACTTCAACTAGACATCCAATTTCATACACTATGCTAAATTCAAGTCTACTAACAAAATATACAACAAACATAACGTAACGAAACCGTGGTTACGTACCTTTAGAGCGCTCCTTTCTACGCGTGTCTCCACCGGCTTGTCCGCTTGAGGATCCGGATTCCTTGCCTATAGAGTTCAACCATATATTGTTTAGAACTCCTTTCACAACATATCACGCATAATTCATCTCATCATTCTAATATGCGTTTTTATTCATAATTTTCTATATTTAGCTTTCTTTTAGGCATTTCAACAAACACCTAAAGGGCATTATTTTACATGGTTCATTATCAAGTTCATAACTTGTTATATAGCCAAAATTAACATCAATCGAACTATCTTATATAAATGTTAACCTCAATAATTCTGAAATCACTTCATAAATATCAGATTACACTAGAACAACAATCAAAATCCTAGTGTTTATCAAGTTTCACAAAACCCACTAATCACCTTCAATGATGTTCATGGAATTTACTAGAATTAAGCATGATTTCAACATGTACTTGTCTAGGGTTTACTCCTAGACACTACAATGTTCCTATTTCATCTTTATAACACACATGCATCATCAGATTTCGAATTTCACAAGTTCATCTAAAATTTAAGATGGAACCAAATAGTAAAATTTTGCATACCTCATGGCCCCTTCACTGAGGTGATCACTAATCTATGCTTGGATTTCGATTTGGGCTTGATTTACCCCTTCAATTTGGTGAATTTTTGTGTTTTAGGGTTGAAGCTTGAGACCTCCTTCTTGGTCTGGTTGAAATCGCAGGACATACCACGTATGTGGGTGTTTTGTGTTTAATATTTGATTTAATTGAAACTTTAATTCATTTGCCCATGTCTTGTTGGTGCATGCGTCTGTCGACTTCGTCTTGTATCGAGTCTAGTATTAAATTGTTAGATTAGATCTTGTTATACGAAAGTATAAGAGGTTTTAGAGTTTGTTTAATGTAATTTAGCTTGAAAGTGGTGATTTCCCTTGAAAGTGTCACTTGACAGTTTCAAGCTAAATCAATTCTTATTGATTTCCCTTGAAAGTGTCATGTGTCATTTCAAGCTAAATCAAGGTTTCCCTTGAAAGTGGCATGTCATTTCAAGCTAAACCCCCACCACTATATATACCATTCAAGCTAAATCATTTGTAACTTTCATAGATTTTCCGGTCAGAGCAACGAAGTGCTACCGAAGTGTTGTCAGGTCGTAAACGTCATACAAATCAATAGAAACAACAGTTTAAAGTGTAAACTCGCTGAATTGACCTCGGTTTGTTCGTTTCCGCCGCTCAAACTGAGATAAACTCTTCTGATCGACTCGTTTGGGTCCGAACCCGCCCTACAAGTGGTATCAGAGCTCAGGAGGAAGAGTTCTTACTGATTCAGCTTGTTTTTCATCTAAAAATCTCACTCTACACCTTCTTTTCAAAATCGAACAGGTTTTTACGGTTAAAATCGGCTAATCTTTTCACAATATGTGCGAAAACATGTTTTAACAAATCCTTGAAAGTTTCAGAACGTAATTCGGTCATTTACTTGTTCAATCGGACCAAAATCAGATCGTTTTTGCTGACATCATCATGTTTTCGCTTGAAAATAGTTAATAATTTCGCTTGAAAGTTAACATTTGTCAGATTTCGCTTGAAAAATAGGACATGTGTCTAGTTGATATCGCTTGAGTGTACAATTGAATGATTTCGCTTGTAATTGTTGTTTGATTCCGCTTGAAGTCATTATCACGGTAATTGGGATAAGATATCACATGTTTGTTTCTGTTTAAATGTAATTCTCGATGAGATTTGAGTGGTGTTCACATTTTGTCTGTTACATGAATTAATTCAATTGGTTCGTTCAAATGGTGCACGCCAAACGATTGTGTAATTGTTTTGATCCACATATGTACGGTCAAATTAGTTAATCTTGATACTTGAAATTGTCGGTTCATGCAATTGATATCATTAGTTCAGTGTTATTGCATGTGATATTGTTTTGTTTTCATTCAGATTTGAAATTAGATTGTATATGATATTGGTTGATAGGTCTAGCATCATCACGTGAATTATATTGCTTGCATGTGCTTGTGTCATCCTTTTAGTATTGAAATCTTAAAAATGCATGTGATGTTAAAAATAAAGGTCCAATTAAAGGTGTGCATATGATTGTTTGTTGTGAATATAAATGAAGTTCATACAGTTCATTAAAGTCCACAAGGTTCAGGTCACGTGGTTTATATCTTGGTGTTTGTCAGTTTTGGAGTTTTGTTAGTTCGCAAGGATTGATCAGTACGTTTGAACAGTCAGGTCGTATAGTGTGGTCAAATTGTGTGAAAAAGTCCAGTTCATACGATTCGGAGTTCAAAGGATTAAAAGAGTCAGGTCAATTGGATTTGATTCGAGTCAGAGCAGTCCGCACAGTTGGTCAACGTTCAGTCCGCACACAAAATCATCAGTTCGAGTACCAGTGTGTTTCAGTTAATTGAAAAACCTTTAAACTAATTGTGTTTGTGTTTGTGTTGTCAGGTTTGTCAGGTGTTTCCCGAAGAATTTTCCGATTACCGAAATATGGATTCTGAATTCTACAACGCTTTTGCTACAACCCCGACTAGTCCATCCGAAATTACTAAGAACATGAACATGGAGAATGAAACCGGAACAATGCAAAAACCCCCGAAACTTATGGGAATTGAAGAGTATCACGGATGGAAGAAACGGTTTGAGAATTGGGTTCAGGCGAATCATCTAAAAGTTTGGGAGAGCATTGAAACTGAATATGAGAGGCCAAAGAGTTCAACGGGAGTTGTTAAAATCATCTCAGAATTCACAGAGCAAGAAAGAGAAAGTTACAAAGGAGAAAAGATGATGATCAATTTGTTACAACAAGCTGTTAAAGAAGATATATTTGTGTTGCTTCAACATAATGATAACGCTTATTCTATTTGGGAAGCTCTTGAAAAGAAATTTGAGGGCAGTACTGAAATGCTACAGAGTAAAGCAGCTTTGTTGAAAAAGGAGTTTGAACTGTTTACGTGCTTGCCTGGTGAAACAACAAAGAGTCTTATTGAAAGATACTGTCATCTTGTACGTACCATGTCACAGTTGAAGATTACAAAAACTCCAGCAGAATGGGTTGAAAAGCTTGCTGATGCATTACCGCAACAGGAATGGGGTACATATCTGATGATATTGAAAAATTCCGGACAGTTTAAAAAGTTTATTGTACAGTTTATTTTCAAATTTCCTAAAATGTGTTTGCATTTTAGGGGGAGTAGAAAATTTCAGAAAATCCAAAAACATTAGAAAATTTGAAAAAGACAAAAACATGATAAAATGAAAAATGAGTTTTAGTGTCAAAGAAGAGGAAATGATAGTACATCAGTAGACAGTCACAGTATGCTAAAGAAATGTAATGTTTAAATAGCTTTAAGTAGTCTCACTGATGATATACCGATAGGTTTTCATACATTTAGTAAACTTTTTCGGGATATAAACTTAAATTCAAACTTGCTTATTTCGTGGGGAACACTACTTGGATATATAGGTAACCCCTGAAATCTCGTTTGAAAGGTCCCTCTTTCTGAGATACTAGGTCTTTATGCTCAGTGATATCTGGGGTATTATCCCGGGACTTCTGCTGAATGGAAATTCTGACCTAGTCCCCGGAGAATACTTTCTACTTGCTTGAAATATAGCGCCGCCCTCAGCAAATTGATGAAACAATAAAATTGATAGTCATTGCTGTTGTAATACAAAAGATCCTCTAAAGGGGACCCACCAAAAGTCGAAGCCGTCATCTCTCTGCGTATCGAAAGATCGACCTGAGCTCTCACGGCCCTCGTACTATAATTTATTCCCCTGACAGATATCATCTGTGGTATACTCACCTGTAAGACTGAATATTGGGATCTGGATACGGGAGTATATTCAAGAGGTGGGACACATGAATGAGTTTAAGTCCTTAAAACACCTAACTCATATCCTGAATCAGTTGAAATTTGTGTGAAAATTTAAGTGGATCAGTATATTGGCAATTTAAGTGAATTGTTTAATTCTTATTGTGTAACTAAGCTCAACGGTACTAGTGACTTGTTAAAACTGATATGATCCTCTTGCACGAACTCACAAAAATATTGTCGGTAAATAATTCTTTACTGTATTTCATTTCATTCTAAAAAAACCAAAAAGATTTTTAGTGTGTTTTAGCATAAATTTTGAAAAATTCAAAAAGATTTTCGACAACTGGTGTTGAAGAGCTAATTTTCAAAATTCCGAGTGCTAGACATGACGAACAGATTTGGGAAAGAAAGTATTTGTTTGAAGTTCTTTGAAATGAAAATGATATTTCTGCAAGTGGTTCATCAGAGTCTATAAATGTTGAATCATTTTAAAATATGCTCTAGAAGTGGTTATCAGAAAATTTATTTCTGGGTTAAGGATGTGCAGGTGTAGCCAGGTGTTGATCTTGAACCTGAAGAAAGAGTGCCAGGTTTCGATACCTGAGGATTTTTCGCGAATTCCAGGCTGTGATCCCAACATATCGAAAGGGGGAGTCTGAAGACACCTAAAGGAAGAAGTTTGTTGGTAATGAAAAGAAAAGAGAGAAGATTTGAGAATGCTTTACAACGTCAGATACTTTAAAGAGTTCGAAAGGACTGATAAAGACTGAAGATGCGAAGACTCGACACTGAAGACTCGTCAACATTCGAGGGGGAGTCTGTTGGTGCATGCGTCTGTCGACTTCGTCTTGTATCGAGTCTAGTATTAAATTGTTAGATTAGATCTTGTTATACGAAAGTATAGGAGGTTTTAGAGTTTGTTTAATGTAATTTAGCTTGAAAGTGGTGATTTCCCTTGAAAGTGTCATGTGTCATTTCAAGCTAAATCAAGGTTTCCCTTGAAAGTGGCATGTCATTTCAAGCTAAACCCCCTCCACTATATATACCATTCAAGCTAAATCATTTGTAACTTTCATAGATTTTCCGGTCAGAGCAACGAAGTGCTGCCGAAGTGTTGTCAGGTCGTAAACGTCATACAAATCAATAGAAACAACAGTTTAAAGTGTAAACTCGCTGAATTGACCTCGGTTTGTTCGTTTCCGTCGCTCAAACTGAGATAAACTCTTCTGATCGACTCGTTTGGGTCCGAATTCGATCCTACATGTCTAATCCCTCCACTTTACACAAGTTTTTATAAAGGGTATTTTAACCATGTTTGTTCTATAATTTCAAGCTTTTTAACTAACTAGGTTGTTTATTCCTAGTTATTTTACCTTGACAATTACCGTCATTTAATTTATAATATAAAATCTATATTTTTTGGGTGTTACATAACTCAACTTGAAACTAATTACAAAACAATAACTTTGTACATGTTTGAAAACATCCATATAATTCTATAGTAATTTGCTATATTTATGCATTTAAACATATGATCTTTACAAAATTGTGGTTTCAAATTAAAGTTTCTTACATATGTGTGATTTCATGTTTTAGGTAAATTCAGATTAGATGACACTGGTATATGGAATTTGAATAATTGTATGATTAGCAAGTGATAGTCGAGTAATGATGGTTGTTCACAACGGTGTGATGATGCTGGAAGCCTGGAAATGAAAGATAGTAGCGGGCTATAAGGGGTGCGACTCGGGTGGGACGATACATGTGATCCGCGACGGGCTTTGATGGTGTATAATTTAACAAAAAAAACAATAATGATAATACTGAGTTTCTGGAAATATTAAAAAATGATGCGACTCAAATGTTATAATTAGGGGCGCCATTTCTTGACACGATCCGTCAAACCGACTCGAACCCGACACGAAAAAACAGGTTTTGGTTGACTAACACGACCCGTTTAAAAACGGGTCGGGTTCGGGTTGACATGTATAAAAAAGGGTTGACCCATTAACCCGTTTAACTATTGTAACACCTCGCAAAATCATGCCCAATATAATAAAGACACGTGTCATGGACTTTAAACGTGTAATGGATTGATCTGGAGGGACTAAAATTGTCAAACAATGTAAATATGTAAGTAAAAGGATCCAAAGTGTCAACATGCCATTCTTGTGCCTCTGATTGACCTCACACAACGTTTGTATTCTTTAACGAATAATTTATCGAACATAGAAAGTCGTTTGTGTTTAAATTAAGGATCTCACGAAACATAGGGGTTAAAAGTGTCAACATGTTAAATGTTACCTCTGAGTGACCTTTTAACGAACCAAAAAACATTGTAATAATTGTATAATTTGCCCTCAAGAATATTGGATATTAATTTTGCGGAGTTTCGATGAAAACAAGACTTTTCGGGTGATCCTACAACTAACCGGAAGCTTAACGGAGTTAAAATATGACCCAAGGCCCTTAATAGTTAACTATGGGGGTCCTAAGTGCAATAAATGAAAGTTAAATAAACTTAAATAGGACCAGGGACCAAAATTGCAAAGTTTGAAAGTTGTTTTCCGGTCAAAGAGGAGCCACACGGCCCACGTAGACTCTCTTTGAGTCTTACGCGGCCCGCGTAGAAGTCACCAGCGAACAAAAACCTGCACAACTGCAGGTTCAGCCTGTCACACCGCCTTTGCATGCAATTTTTCGATACCAGGGTCTGAGAAAATGGTTTTTCATGCACTAGGGACACTTGGAATCATCTGAGCACTATAGATTTGCAGATGGAATGATCTTGGAGCTCTCAAAATCCTATATAAGGCCCTTTGTTTGCACTTGTTCATTTGCACACTTGAATATTTCACTCAAAACTCACTCTCTGGAGCTTCCTGGAGTTCAAGAAAGTTTTCTCAAGCTCTAAACTCGTGCTAAGTACCCTAGTAAGTGTTCTTAGCTTCCTAAGTTCAAGTTTTATTAGTTTAATGACCAAAAGTCAAAGTTATCGTAATTTAGCTTTGACTTTGTGATTAATCACAAATGGTCCAGCCATTATTCGAATTGAAAGTGGCTATGAGTTGGTAATTATGTAGGTAATAAACCCTTAAAAGGGCACCTACTGATTATCATTTTTGCTTGGTCAATTGTCGGGTCAAACTTATTAATAAAAAGTCAAACGGGTCAATCTTTACAAATAAATTCATAACTAACAATGCAGAGGTTATGGAACATGTTTTAACATTAAAATAACTTGGTAAATAATATAAGAACATGTCTAGGCATGTTCAACCCGACAATTCTGAGTTTATGCTCGGTTCGCAACCGAAAGTCGCAAAAGTAGACTTTTGCTTTAACTTTCAGTTCTGACCCGATTTAGCTTAGTTTAGATATGCCTTAGGGTTCCTTTAGCACCATATTATAGGTTAGTATAACCCTATGAGGTTATACAACTTGGTTCCATAGAAATCCTAGTTCATTGCATGTTTCCGTTAAATTCTTAAAAGTTGACCATTATGCACTTTTGATATTCAAACGAGATTTTTTAAAATGTGAGAGGACAAAAACCTTTATTACTGAAATTTAAGTATGTCCTAAAAGTTTGACATCAGATTATGGTTTAAAATAGAAGTTATGCGCGATATCGTAAAATGCAAGCTTTTTATTAATTAAACGGTATTTTTGGCATAAAACCTATTTAAACCCATATTTTGACACCAAACTTTCTACCCACTATTATTATATAATATTTAGGGATTTTTGGAAATTTTTGTTAAATTTCAAACTGATCATAACATAGGGTTCTTGCATTGACTCGGTAATTGACGGTTTTGCCCTTTTTGCTAATAAAATAAGTTTTACACATCCTTTACATATCAAACCTTTTTCTACTAATTTTATACAATAAATAAATTATTTTAAACAGTAGAGGCTGATCAAAATCTCAGATTTTCTTAATCAACCCGAATACCGTCAAATACCGACTTTTATGCGATTTAGGCGCATAGTATGGTTTAAAACCATATTTAGCATCTAAGACTTGTTACCTACTGATGTTATGAATAAATTTTTATACTTAAATAGTAAGTTAAAGTTTTGAACTCAGATTTCCAAATTTGACCCTTATAGTATATGTAAAATGACCAAAATGCCCCTACGGTGCATAGTTTAGTCATAAATGATAAATTTCACATATATATAATATCTTACTGATATAACTTATTAAAATAAATATTTTTACTGATTATTTTAGACCAGAACCTCAGATTGCTATTTAACCTCTTTTATAAACTTTAAAATGACCAAAATACCCTTACGGGGCTTAAATTGGTTTTAAAGTCGTTTTGGGCATAATGGAAGATATCCTACTGATATCATAACATATTTTGAGCATATTAACTTGTGGAACCTGTACATGACTCATTCGGTTACCCGTTATGCATATTCGCGTTCGGTTCGGTTTATGTGACTAGTTTGCATAAATTAACCGAAACGGGTCAAACCTTATCATTTTTACTTCAAAATCCAGAATGTGTTTAGTTTACCCATAATATACAAGTTTTCATACTTGTCGGGTCTAAATCACATTCTAATCCGGTCTTCGCTTAATCGTGCGTTTTGAACCGTAAACGTTTCATTAAAACTAACCGGTCTAAGTTTAAACTTAAGTAAGACCCGTTAGGAATCTAATAGGTTATTAAAACCTTCATTCCAGATCTAGAAGCCCAGTAAAAGCTATTTGCACTTGCTGGTTGTTATACGGCTGAGGTTAAAATTATATTTTTGCTCAGGTAAATACTTTTAACTTATTTTCCGTTATACGGGCTTGGGGTACGGTATTATAATAATACCGCTTGGTCGGGTATGTAGTTATTTAAATCAGATTTTGATTAATACATTTACATAACCCGTTTTAATCTGTTTTGTTTGATGCAATGCCTTTGGGGGGTTAATGACCATGTCCTGGATATCCTCGGCACATTTATTAGAAATGGCCACGGCTTAAGCACGGGGTGTAGGCATACACCTGACAGTTGCGTGTGTATAAACGGTATCTCACTCTCTTGTGGGCATATACTTGTGGTGTGTCAATTAATCTATTCCGGCTCTTCTAACCGGGTCCTGAATGGACGACAAACATGTAAATCTGTATACGAGATTATTTTTAAATATTATGCCTTGTGCATCTAAATAAATTTTATAAATGTCTTCAAAAGAGTCAGTTAATTGTATTTACCAGTGTAAACTGACGTATTTTCAAAAGGTTAAGTGCAGGTACTAAGCGTAATGGGCTGGAACTCCTGAGTGATTAAATAAAGAGTCTTGCAAGCTTTTATCACTTTAAATCTGTTGAACAATACTTCTTTTGTTTTGATCCGCCGGTGGATCCATCTTACAATCCGTTGTGTAATATTTTATATTACTTTAAACTCGGTTTGTATAAATTACTTTTAGACTTCCACTGTGTGTTTAAACTGTGATTAATTGATTATGATGATATCAACTACGTCACGATACTCCCCACCGGGCCCACCGGTAATACGTGGAAATATCGGGGCGTGACAGGTTGGTATCAGAGCTAACATTGAGTGAATTAAACACTAGCCTTTTGTGTTTAATCTCAATGACACAGTTTGCACATTCCTTGACTTCCGAGTCTAGGCAAAAGACTTAGGACTAATCCTAATCTTATTGTTTTTCTTTTGTTGGTTTCCTTTGTTTGTTTTGGCAGGTACAAAAGACAATGCCGCCACGATTCAGAGGAAGAGGTGGACGAGGCCTTCTCACCGGCGAACTCCTTCAGCAACTTTCAGCTCAAGTCCCCAGGAAGATTGGAGGATCTACCTGGAGCCTGCGAGACGCTCTGTCTCGCTCAGTTCCTCACCATCATACCACGACTTATTCGGGCTCCACCAGAACAACGAGTCCGACCACTCACACCACTCCTTCATCCCGTTGCAGCGATCGGGATCACACCGGGCTTTCCAGGACCCGACCCCGTACTTTCAGAGCAGGTTCAACCCCATGAACCAAATTCCAGAACCCGAGGGTCCAAACCCTTTGGGGCCAGACGACCAATATCCTGAGATGTAGGATATGGAGATGGATGAAGATCTGGATCCGGAGATGCCAACTGGGATGCCGACGCATCCCATCGAGATTTCTGACGGTTCATCTTTTCATGGTTTGCCATACCGGGGCCCAGACAGTTTCCAAGAAAGGTGGGCCACTTACCACTGGGAGTTTACTCCCCCTTTCAACCCACCTCAACAGCAGCAGCAGGATCCCTCTGAGGATTCGCGTTTCCACGCGGTTACGCCACCGTCACCACCGCCGCCAGAGCAGCAGCCGCCTCCAGAATCACCGAGGCGAAGGAGATCAGGTGCACGGATGTCCGTGCGAGGGGGTTTTCACTTCAGCACCCCCCAACACTCCAGTGGCAGTCACTGGCCGCCACCGTATGAAGACCCGCAGATGGATGGGCCTTCAAACCGTGTTTCAGAAGTCGACTCAGCTCCAGTCGCACCACCACCACCAATGGGTTATGATAACCCAATTCCTTCATACGCCGGTGCAGCGGCGTATAACCCGTTTGAGCAGCCTGCTTACTCGGGTTACAACTACTACAATGCCCCAACCGTCGACCGTACCTCGAGGCGGCCAACTATAATGCTCTCTATCCTGAAGCGCCCTACGCAGCTTCGTACCAAACGGGGTACCCAGCCTATGGGTATCAATACCTGCCACCTCCTCAACCTCCGCAGCAGCAGCAGCCGCAGCCGCCTCAGATTCAGCCGCCGTAATAGCAGGAAATCCTTCAACGGTTGCACGAGGTGGAGCAACAGGTCCAGGAGGAGCGTAGGAGCCGTCGGGGTCTGCTTAAGGGTTTGGCGAATCTGATCAAGGGGAAGAAGAAGAAGAGGGATTTTTGAAAATTCCTTATTTATTTGTGTTGTATTTTTTATTTTCAATTAAGTCCCTGTGTGGACATTTATTTATGTATTTGGTCCCTGCATGGACTTGTATTGTTGTTTTAGCCCCTGCGTGGGAAGTTATTTATGTAAAAGTCCCGTTTAGGGCACCTATGTACTCCTTCCATTTAATGAAATGTTCTAATTTAAAATTTTTCATTTGTCCTTATATGTAAGAATATATTATATGAAATAAATCAAAATATCATTCTTTTTTGTAATAAATCTGCCAATAAATATTGAAAGAAAATCTTGAAGGTATAACCTAGCCTATATGTCATTTTGGACATGGCCCAGATGATAAAACATTTTCAAGATTCAAATCCTTGTTAACATCTGAAAACATGTTAGCACTCTTGGCAAATGTGATTCGATAAAATCACACAAGTCATCCTTATATTGGATTCTTCCAATTCATTTTCTCTATTTAATTTAAACATTCATTAGTGATGATGTGCCTGTGGGCCATACTTATTGTCCTATGAGACAAAAGACAGTTGTAGTCTAAGACTCCCTGTCAAGAAAAGGTAATGAACTATGTTCAAACCTTAAAGCCCCGATCTTACGAGATCAAGGCTTATGAGTTAAAAGTGTCCTTGTGACTAGGCCTTTTGTGCCACTCTAATATCTTTAGTGATTTATAACTAGGGATAAATTATAAAGAAAATACTAAATAAATTAACCAATATGGTTTATAGCTACCATGGTTAATAAACCATCGAAAATGATGATTCCATAGTAACCTTTTAATAAAATATTGTCAATTGTTTTATGTAGCAATCAAGCTACATGGCTGAATCAGATGAAGTTAACAGTCACCCCAGGGAAAGGAATGATACCACCAGGATTAATGTGGCCGGTGTGGATTTGCAAGCGATGATAGATAATGCTGTCACACGAGCCATGGACAGACAGTTCAAAGAATCTAGTGGTACTCGTAGCAGGACCCTATCTGTAGCTCATTCAAAGCCACCATCTAAGTCACACGCATCACACAAAGACGATTCTCATCACTCATCAAACCAAAGGAGTGTCCCGTCTAAGAAGATTGTGCTCACTCAAGAGCCACGTGTTAAGACCTGTTCTTATAAATATTTCATCTCCTGCAAGCCCAGAGACTTCACAGGGGAGAAAGGAGCCATTGATTGTATGACTTATCTCGATGAGATGGACACAGTGGTTGATATTAGTGGTTGTGCCGAACAGGACATTGTGAAGTTTGTTTCACAATCTTTTAAAGGCGAAGCTTTAGGTGGAGGTCCCTAATCCAAGCTACAGGAAAGATCCCACTTTACAACATGTCTTGGGATCAGTTTGTGACGTTGATCAAAGATAATTTTTGTCCTCAGCATGAGGTGGAAATGATTGAAACTGATTTCTTGACCTTGGTCTTGAAGAACTTGGATTGTCAGGCATACCTTACCAGTTTCAACACCATGTCCCGATTGGTTCCTTACTTGGTCACCCCGGAACCGAAACGTATAGCTCATTTTATTGGAGGTCTAGCTCCAGAAATTAAAGCAAGTGTGAAAGCATCTAGACCTACCACATTCAGGTCAGTGGTTGATTTTTCGCTATCCCTTACTCTCGATGAGGTCAGGCAGAGATCGCTTAAGAATTCCGAGGAAGGAAAGAGGAAACATGAGGATGAGAACTCACGCCGATCTGATAAGAAACATAAGGGGAACTCTGATCATAAGAAGAGTTCCGGATTTAAAAAGGATAACCAACAGTCGGGTGAGAAACCCAAATGCAAGACCTGCCAGAAACATCATTTCGGGAAATGTAGACTCGAGTCAAGATCGCAGTCACAGTCAAAGCCTATTGTGTGTGGGATCTGCAAATCCAAGGAACATAGGACATTGGATTGCAAAAAGATGAAGGACACAACCTGTTATGGTTGCAACGAGAAGGGGCACATTAAGACCAATTGCCCCAAGTTTGCAAAGAAGCCTGAGGAGGCTAAAAAGACCAATGCACGGGTCTTTCAGATGAATGCCCAGGAGGCCATTCAGAACGACAATGTGATAACAGGTACCTTTCTTATCAATGATGTTTATGCTAGAGTATTATTTGATTCGGGTGCAGACAAGTCTTTTGTGGATAATAAATTTTATAAGTTATTAATTCTGCCTGTTAAGACTCTAAGCATAAAGTATGAAGTAGAATTGGCCGATGGTACTATAGAAACTGCCTCAACAGTTCTAGATGGATGTTTTATATCCATTAGGAATCACTCTTTTCCGCTCTCTCTGCTTCCGTTAAAATTAGCATGATTTGACATAGTGATAGGCATGGATTGGTTATCTCATAACCAAGCCCAAATCGTATGTGATAAGAAGCAAGTGGTTATCAAGACTCCCTATGGTGAGCCGTTAACAATACAAGGAGATACTCAGTACGGGTTACCAAAGCAAGTATCCATGCTTAAGGCGTCGAGGTGTTTGAAGAAAGGTTGTGTCATTTATATGGCACAAGTAACCATTGATGAACCAAAGCCCAAGATTGAAGAAATCCCCGTCATTTCTGAATATCCAGACGCCTTCCCTGAAGAACTACCTGGTTTACCTCCAGATAGGCAAGTGGAGTTCAGAATCAATATTATTCCTGGAGCAGCACCAATTGCGAGAGCACCTTATCGGTTGGCACCGACTGAGATGAAAGAGTTAAGGACTCAGTTGGATGATTTGTTGGCAAAGGGTTTTATTCGACCTAGCTCGTCCCCTTGGGGAGCACCGATTCTGTTTGTGAAAAAGAAGGATGGCTCGATGCGTCTATGCATCGATTATCGCGAGCTGAATAAAGTAACAATCAAGAACATATATCCATTGCCCAGGATCGACGATCTGTTCGATCAGCTTCAAGGAGCAAGTTACTTTTCAAAGATTGATTTAAGGTCAGGTTACCATCAACTGAAGGTCAGAGATGAAGATGTGCATAAGACTGCATTCAGAACTCGATATGGACACTACGAGTTCTTGGTAATGCCTTTCGGGCTCACTAATACACCTGCAGCGTTCATGGATCTCATGAATCGTGTTTGCAAGCCATATTTGGACAAGTTTGTCATTGTCTTCATTGATGACATTCTTATTTACTCAAAGAATCAAGCTGATCATGAAAGACATCTTTGGTGTATCCTTAAACTTCTACAACAGGAGAAGCTCTACGCCAAGTTTTCAAAATGTGAGTTATGGCTTCGTGAAGTCCAATTTCTTGGACATGTGGTAAGTGAGCGTGGTATCCAGGTGGATCCTGCTAAGAATGAGACAATTATGAATTGGCAAGAGCCTAAGACTCCTACAGAGATACGCAGCTTCTTGGGTCTAGCAGGATACTATCGACGTTTCATTGAGAATTTTTCAAGGATTGCTGCACCCTTAACATCATTAACTCGCAAGAATGTCAAGTTTGACTGGGGCCCCAAGCAGCAAGAGTCCTTTGATATCCTTAAACAAAAGTTAAGCAATGCACCTGTATTGACATTGCTAGAAGGTGTTGAAGAATTTGTGGTTTATTGCGACGCATCGCACACAGGTATGGGATGTGTGCTTATGCAGAAGGGCAAGGTCATTGCATATGCTTCCCGACAATTAAAGGTGCACGAGAAGAATTACACCACCCACGATTTGGAGTTGGGTGCCGTTGTATTTTCACTAAAGATTTGGAGGCATTATTTGTACGGAACTAAGTGCGTGATCTATTCTGATCATAAGAGTCTTCAGCACCTGTTTAACCAGAAGGATCTTAACATGAGGTAGCGTCGATGGATGGAGACGCTGAATGATTATGACTGTGAAATCCGATATCATCCAGGCAAAGCGAATGTAGTCTCCGATGCCTTGAGCAAAAAGGAAAGGGTTAAGCCTATTAGAATCAATGCCAAAAGCATTGAATTGAAGAACAGTTTGAATGAAAGGTTGTTAGCCGCTCAAAAGGAAGTTGTATTAGAAGCTAACTATCCGAATGAGAAGTTGGGCGTAACTGCTGAACAGTTATCGTATGGCTAGGATGGAATCCTAAGATTGAATGGTCGAATATGGGTTCCAATTTATGGAGGACTTCGAGATGTGATTCTTCAAGAAGCTCATAACACCAAATATTTTGTTCATCCTGGAAGTGATAAGATGTACCAGGATTTAAAGGCAAATTATTGGTGGATAGGTTTGAAGAAATCTATAGCCACTTATGTGGCTAAATGTCTAACGTGCGCACAAGTTAAAGTAGAGCATCAAAAGTCGTCAGGTTTGCTGCAACAACCTGAACTTCCCACATGGAAATGGGAAATGGTAACCATGGATTTTATCACTAAGTTACCAAAGACAAAGCACGAAAATGATACTATTTGGGTTATAGTCGACAGGTTGACCAAATCAGCCCACTTCTTGCAGATTAAAGAAACTCACAGCTCCGACAAGCTAGCTCAGCTATACGTGGATGAGATTGTATCTCTTCACGGAGTGCCAGTGTCTATTATCTCTGATAGGGATACAAGATACACATCACATTTTTGGAAAAGCTTTCAGCAATCGTTAGGCACTCGATTAAACTTCAGTACTGCTTATCATCCTCATACGGATGGGCAAAACGAGTGTACGATTCAAACGCTTGAGGATATGCTACGAGCTTGTGTTATTGATTTAGGAGGGTGTTGGGATAACCATCTTCCTTTGATTGAATTTTCATACAATAATAGCTATCATTCGAGCATTCAAGCGGCACCTTTTGAAGCATTGTACGGAAGGAAGTGTAGGACGCCAGTTTGTTGGGCGGAAGTTGGAGATGTCCAACTGTCAAGACCCGATATAGTCTTGGAGACGACAGATAAGATCGTGCAGATCCGTGATCGTCTCAAAGCTGCCAGGGACAGGAAGAAAAGCTAGGCAGACAAAAGGCGTAAACCTCTAAAATTCGAGGTAGGCGACAAGGTATTACTCAAGGTTTCACCCTGGAAAGGGGTGATACGTTTTGGCAAAAAGGGTAAGCTAAGCCCAAGATACATAGGACCATTCGAGATCATCGAATGTGTCGGAACTGTAGCTTACAAGCTAAATCTGCCAGAAGAGCTTAGTGGAATACACAATGTATTCCACATCTGCAACTTAAAGAAATGTCTAGCCGATGAGTCGCTAGCAATGTCGCATAAGGACGTGCAGATAGATGAGAGCTTGAAGTTCGTTGAAAAACCTTTGTCGATCGAGGATAGACAGGTTAAGAAGCTTCGAAAGAAGCATGTGCCGGTTGTAAAGGTAAAATGGGATGCCCGAAGAGGCCCAGAATACACGTGGGAGGTTGAATCCGCAATGAAGCAGAAGTACCCTCATTTATTTCAGTAAATCTCGAGGTCGAGATTTCTTTTAAGGGGTGAGAATGTAACACCTCGCAAAATCATGCCCAATATAATAAAGACACGTGTCATGGACTTTAAATGTGCAATGGATTGATCTGGAGGGACTAAAATTGTCAAAAAATGTAAATATGTAAGTAAAAGGATCCAAAGTGTCAACAAGCCATTCTTGTGCCTCTGATTGACCTCACACGACGTTCGTATTCTTTAACAAATAATTTGTCGAACATAGAAAGTCGTTTGTGTTTAAATTAAGGATCTCACGAAACATAGGGGTTAAAAGTGTCAACACGTTAAATGTTACCTCTGAGTGACCTTTTAATGAACCCAAAAACATTGTAATAATTGTAAAATTTGCCCTCAAGAATATTGGATATTAATTTTGTGGAGTTTCGATGAAAACAAGACTTTTCGGGTGATCCTACAACTAACCGGAAGCTTAACGGAGTTAAAATATGACCCAAGGCCCTTAATAGTTAACTATGGGGGTCCTAAGTGTAATAAATGAAAGTTAAATAAACCTAAATAAGACCAGGGACCAAAATTTCAAAGTTTAAAAGTTGTTTTCCGGTCAAAGAGGAGCCACGAGGCCCGCGTAGACTCTCTTTGAGTCTTACGCGGCCCGCGTAGAAGTCACCAGCGAACAAAAACCTGCACAGCTGCAGGTTCAGCCTGTTACACCGCCTTTGCATGCAATTTTTCGATACCAGGGTCTGAGCAAATGGTTTTTCATGCACTAGGGACACTTGGAATCATCTGGGCACAATAGATTTGCAGATGGAATGATCTTGGAGCTCTCAAAATCCTATATAAGGCCCTTTGTTTGCACTTGTTCATTTGCACACTTGAATATTTCACTCAAAACTCACTCTCTGGAGCTTCCTGGAGTTCAAGAAAGTTTTCTCAAGCTCTAAACTCATGCTAAGTACCCTAGTAAGTGTTCTTAGCTTCCTAAGTTCAAGTTTTATTAGTTTAATGACCAAAAGTCAAGGTTATTGTAATTTAGCTTTGACTTTGTGATTAATCACAAACGGTCCAACCATTATTCGAATTGAAAGTGGCTATGAGTTGGTAATTATGTAGTTAATAAACCCTTAAAAGGGCACCTACTGATTATCACTTTTGCTTGGTCAATTGTCGGGTCAAACTTATTAATAAAAAGTCAACCGGGTCAATCTTTACAAATAAATTCATAACTAACAATGCAGAGGTTATGAAACATGTTTTAACATTAAAATAACTTGGTACATAATATAAGAACATGTCTAGGCATGTTCAACTCGACAATTTTGAGTTTAGGCTCGGTTCTCAACCGAAAGTCGCAAAAGTAGACTTTTGCTTTGACTTTCAGTTCTGACCCGATTTAACTTAGTTTAGATATGCCTTAGGGTTCCTTTAGGACCATATTATAGGTTAGTATAACCCTCTGAGGTTATACAACTTGGTTCCATAGAAATCCTAGTTCATTGCATGTTTCTGTTAAATGCTTAAAAGTTGACCATTATGCCCTTTTGATATTAAAACGAGATTTTTGAAAATGTGAGAGGACAAAAACCTTTATTACTGATATTTAAGTATGTCCTAAAAGTTTGACATCAGATTATGGTCTAAAATAGAAGTTATGCGCGATATCGTAAAATGCAAGCTTTTTATTAATTAAACGGTATTTTTGGCATAAAACCTATTTAAACCCAAATTTGGACACCAAAATTTCTACCCACTGTTATTATATAATATTTAGGGATTTTTGGAAATTTTTGTTAAATTTTAAGCTGATCATAACATAGGGTTCTTGCATTGACTCGGTAATTGACGGTTATGCCCTTTTTGCTAATAAAATGAGTTTTACACATCATTTACATATCAAACCTTTTTCTACTAATTTTATACAATAAATAAATTATTTTAAACAGTAGAGGCTAATCAAAATCTCATATTTTCTTAATCAACCCGAATACCGTCAAATACCGACTTTTATGCGATTTAGGCACATAGTATGGTTTAAAACCATATTTAGCACCTAAGACTTGTTACCTACTGATGTTATGAATAAATTTTTATACTTAAATAGTAAGTAAAAGTTTTGAACTCAGATTTCCAAATTTGACCCTTATAGTATATGTGAAATGACCAAAATGCCCATATGGTGCATAGTTTGGTCATAAATGATAAATTTCACATATATATAATATCTTACTGATATAACTTATTAAAATAAATGTTTTTACTGATTATTTTAGACCAGAACCTTAGGTTGCTATTTAACCTCTTTTATAAACTTTAAAATGACCGAAATACCCTTACGGGGCTTAAATTGGTTTTAAAGTCATTTTGGGCATAATGGAAGATATCCTACTGATATCATAACATATTTTGAGCATATTAACTTGTGGAACCTGTACATGACTCATTCGGTTACCCGTTATGCATATTCACGTTCGGTTCGGTTTATGTGATCAGTTTGCATAAATTAACCGAAACGGGTCAAACCTTAACATTTTTACTTCAAAATCCAGAATGTGTTTAGTTTACCCATAATATACAAGTCTTCATACTTTTCGGGTCTAAATCACATTCTAATCCGGTCTTCGCTTAATCGTGCGTTTTGAACCGTAAACCTTTCATTAAAACTAACCGGTCTAAGTTTAAACTTAAGTAAGACCCGTTAGGAATCTAATAGGTTATTAAAACCTTCGTTCCAGATCTAGGAGCCCAGTAAAAGCTATTTGCATTTGCTGGTTGTTATACGGCTGAGGTTAAAATTATATTTTTGCTCAGGTAAATACTTTTAACTTATTTTCCGTTATACGGGCTTGGGATAAGGTATTATAATAATACCGCTTGGTCGGGTATGTAGTTATTTAATTAGGATTGTGATTAATACATTTACATAACCCGTTTTAATCTGTTTTGTTTGATGCAATGCCTTTGGGGGGGGGGGTTTAATGACCATGTCCTGGATATCCTCGGCACATTTAATAGAAATGGCCACGGCTTAAGCACGGGGTGTAGGCATACACCTGACAGTTGCGTATGTATAAACGGTATCTCACTCTCTTGTGGGCATATACTTGTGGTGTGTCAATTAATCTAATCCGGCTCTTCTAACCGGGTCCTGAATGGACGACAAACATGTAAATCTGTATACGAGATTATTTTTAAATAATTGTCCCAAGTTATAAAGATTTTATGACTTGTGCATCTAAATAAATTTTATAAATGTCTTCAAAAGAGTCGGTTAATTGTATTTACCAGTGTAAACTGACGTATTTTCAAAAGGTTAAGTGCAGGTACTAAACGTAATGGGCTGGAACTCCTGAGTGATTAAATAAAGAGTCTTGCAAGCTTTTATCACTTTAAATCTGTTGAACAATACTTCTTTTGTTTTGATCCGCCTGTGGATCCATCTTACAATCCGTTGTGTAATATGTTATGTTACTTTAAACTCGGTTTGTATAAATTACTTTTAGACTTCCGTTGTGCATTTAAACTGTGATTAATTGATTATGATGATATCAACTACGTCACGATACTCCCCACCGGGCCCACCGGTAATACGTGAAAATATCGGGGTGTGACAACTATTTAGAAAAAAATATTTTTTATATTTTTGTTTTTGTTTTTTCCGTTTCTATTTTACATAATTAGTTATAGTAATGTTAGTTTTGACACATTATATTATTTATTTATCACTCATATTCATAATTAAACATGTTATCGATAATCCATTTAAAACGCAACAACTCGCTTATAAATCGTCAACTTATATGATTCATTTAAAAATATGGGTTAAACGGGTCAGGTTCGGGTTGACCCGATTTTATATGGGACGGGTTAGGGTTGAAATCTTTGACCCGAATAATAATATGGGTCGGGTTCGGGTTGAACATTTCAACCCACCAACCAGCAATCCATCAACCCGCCAACCCATCAACCCGACACGATTGACATCACTAGTTATAACGTGGGAACTTTTATGTATCCATAAAAAAAGTAAAAAAAAAAAGAAAAAAAAAACAAGTAACTTGTGAACGTGTGAATATCCAACTGTAATCGAAGTTGAACTCCTGCAAAGGAAACAAAAAGAGGGAAGAACATCAACTTCCTTTTTCTCTCAATCATCACTCTATCTATAAACCCTAAATCAACCATCAAATTCGATCTTCAATTTCAATTCAGAGGCCGAAAACAACAAACAACGGCGATCAAGGAGCAATCGGAAGGATATGAAGAGGCGTAATCGCAACTGTATAATTCCGACATTAACAGTAATTTACGGCATTCTGTTCTCTATTCTCTCTCCAACAGCAACCGCCGATGGATCTCTCACCTTCTGTGATAACACATCTGTTTCAGTAAGATTTCGTTTTCTATTTAGGTTTTATTGAGGCGCTCATCGGTTGTTTAAAATTCGTCTGCAATTAGGTTTAATCTGTTGCTTTTAATATATCATTTCATGCGAATTGCTATGATGTAATGAATTAAGAGTGGTTTATGATTTTGATTTTGATTTTGTTTTTGTCACACGATTAATGATTTAGCTCGTCTTTTAATTGTTATTATTATGTTGATTAATTATAGTAAGATTGATGTCTAATTGTCCACTGAAGCTGCAAAGGAACAATGAAAACAGTAAAGTTGAATTTTGGTTTTTGATTTACAATGTAACATGTTATCTTACTTATAGTAGTGAATGCTATGCTGGGAGCTTAAATATGGATAAAGAAAATTATATCACATGTTCGGTTTTGGGTCGTGAACGGATCTCTAAGGATGATGGTCCCTTTGATGCTTGCTTCAAAATGGACACACATGTTATAGTAGATGGTTGATGGACTAGCCTAGTGCAATAACACATTTCTATAAGTAAAATTTTGTTTCGCATTTAGGTGAAGTTTTAGGTTTTGTTGATGTCTTCATTGGTTGTTAAAATTTGTCTGCAACTAGGTTAATCTGTGGCTGTTAATGTATCACTTTATGCGAATTGCCATGATGTGATGGAATTTGATTTCAATTTTGATTTTGTTATTGCCAAAACGTCAGTATGAATTTTCTCTTTTAATTGTCATTATGTTGATCCATTATAGTAACAATGGAAAATAATGAAGTTGAATTTTAGTTTTTGATTTACAATTTAGCATGTTATCTTACCAATAGTAGTGGGTACTATGCTGAGAACTCGAATATTAAAAAAGAAATTATATCACTAAGAGCAAGTCCGGTTTTGGGTGGTGAAAAGATCCCTAAGGATGACGGTCCCTTTAGTGCTTACTTCACATGTGTATGTATGATTCTTCTATACCGGATGGTTGATAGACGAGCATAATGCAATCCTGTTTGTATGTCGTAGTCGGCATCCATATTTTTTTTCTATATATATTACATATTTACATGGACTTTATAGATACTGCTATAGTTATCATTTGGAAATATTTCAGGTATTGATTAAAATTTGGGTTGATGGTGTCGAAGGCAAAACATTAGAGGGTCAAAGTGCTACGTTTAGTGCAAAAATTCCCAAAACGGCTAATGAGATTGCTAAGCAGTCTATTGTATTGACAAATCCCGTAAATTGCTGTTCCAATCTATCCTCAGAGGTGTTTTAATCTTCTGATCCCTTGCAAGATATTTGATTTTATTTTGACTTTCCGAAATAAATTTAGAATTGTTTAGCAGTTATCTGGCTTTACCGCCTTGGCCCGTCGTGGCGATTGCGACTACCTAGTTAAAGCTAAAGTGGCACAGGAGGCAGGTGCAGCAGGCCTGGTGGTCATAAATGATAGTGAAGGTGCCACATTAATGTGAACTGTCATGTTTTATTTTAGTTTTTGAACTTCTTCCATAGTTTTTAATTTTTGTTTTTTTTCTGGTTTTGCAGATATAGTGGAAATGAGTTGTTCTGAAAAAACCGCATTGGACATATGTATTCCTGTTGTGATGATCTCAAAGCATGGAGGAGATGCTTTGAATAAATCTCTATCAACAGGAGGCAAAGGTAACCACTTGATTAACATACTTAGACCAATAAACTTATGCATGGTGGCATGACGTTAATCTATAAATTGTTTTGTTGTTTTATATTTGTCGGAATTGATTATTATTATTTGTAAATACAGTGGAACTTGTAGTTTATGCGCCTGAAAGCCCAATCATTGACCCTGGAGCGGCCTTTTTATGGTTAATGGCAGTTGCAACTGTAGTCTGTGCCTCACTTTGGTCTGAGATCACTAAAAGTGGGGAGACCAATGGGAATTATGATGAGCTTTCACCAAAGGTTCTAAATGCAGTACTCTTTAAGGAACATGTTCGTTTCAGAATCAATAAGATGTTGAGAACCACATAACGCACATGTACGTAGTGCATAAAAGATAATCGTAAGTAGTGGGAGAGAGAAACAAAGACAGTTACTTTGTGCATCACCTTCAAAGCAATAGGCACAAATGCATTGTGCAGTTTTCGCGGTTCTCAATGTATTATTGGTTCTGAAAGACTGAAACCAATGCACCGATTTACATACACATATATACATAATTACATATACATCCATGCCTGACTTGAAATTGCTTAATTGGGCAGTCCAATCACAAGGATGATGAAGAGAATGAAGTTATTGAAATGAGTACCACGAGCGCCGTGGTATTTGTTATTTCAGCATCAACCTTCTTGGTGCTGCTATATTTCTTTATGTCATCTTGGTTTATCTGGGTGCTGATTGTATTTTTCTGCCTTGGTGCTATTGAGGTATCATCTTACTTGTGCAATGCAAATTCTACAAAAACATTTACTTAAGTCTTATTTTATTTATCATCAGGGGATGCATTCTTGTATAGTGGCGCTAGTAAAAAGGTAATCTGGAACTGAGTTCGATTGTGGGTGCTTAATAGTGCATGATGGTCAACATGTTTCTCAAATATTTGTTTTTATTGGTTTGTTCTTTTTTCCGCACAGCAAATGTAGAGGGTGTGGTCAAAAGACGGTCAATGTGCCATTTTTTGGGACGACAACTGTCATGTCTCTATTGGTGCTTCTGTTTTGTATGGCATTTGCAATATTCTGGGTTTGGACTCGGAAGGAGTCATATTCTTGGGTCGGTCAAGACATTCTTGTAAGCTAATTCCACAATGTTCTGCTATTATTTTCTTTTTTGTTTTAAGTTTTTTGGTTCTTGAATATCAGTGTTCTTTCAACAGGGTATCTGTTTGATAATAGCAGTGTTACAGTTGGCTCAATTACCCAATATTAAGGTACATATATAATTTTTAATTATTATTATTTTTAAAATGTTTTCTCATGGTGTTGCTATTCCAGGTGGCTACAGTGCTTCTTTGTTGTGCATTTATGTACGACATATTCTGGGTTTTCATATCTCCTGTTTTCTTCCACGACAGCGTCATGATTTCAGTAAGTGATAAAGCATATAGGGGCAATTACGTATATACCCCTGGAAATTTGCATAATATCTATCATATTTACCCAACCAAAAAAATTAGTATAAAAATTATTCAAAGTACTTAATATTTCATATTAAATTATTAATCCATTTCATTAAATACAATTTTTAAGAAGACCATTATACCCTTTATTTCTCCTTGCACTCCAAACTCTTATATTCTAAAACAAGTTTAAAGGGAAGGGTATACATGTCATAAAGTTGATAATGGGTATATATGATATTTTGATTTCGGTTAATACCGAGTTTTCAACGGGATACTTGAAAATTGAAATGATCACACTTTTATAAATAACTCTTTTATTTTTTAACTAAATGAGAACTAGCCAAATAACGTGTTTGTTATTCATTTTGATTCCATGCTTATTATATTGTGGTAAAAAAAATGTTAATATATTTTTAATTTTGTAGGTTGCTCAAGGTGACAGCAGTAGTGGAGAATCAATTCCTATGGTTCTAAGGTTTCCGCGACTGTTTGATCCTTGGGGCGGATATAGCGTGTTGGGCTTTGGTGATATTCTTTTTCCTGGCCTGCTTCTTTCATTTACTGTTAGGTGTGTATTCTACAGCCCAATCTTCTTTTATCATGATTTGTGTTCATATCAGTGCTGCCTTTTGCTAGTGGTGACCACATTGACCCTTTACTTATAAATGGATCGATATGATCTGTATCTACTTAGCTAAAGGGTTAAAGGGTCAGATGGGTCAAAAGTTGCTCAGTTTTTAAATGCTTAAAACATCGTGTAGCACTTTATTATAAGAAAATTAGATTATTACCTTAACAATTTAGTTCATGTCATTCTTATATAATACATCAACTATTTTATATTTTAGGTATGACAAAGCAAAAAAGAGGACATGGCAGGATGGATATTTTGTGTGGTTGGCAATCGGCTATGCGTGCGGTGGGTATTCTTGCAGTTTGATGAACTTCCACACAGCCGAGCCGAGTGAGCCCGAGCTTGGCTTGTTTAATTTATGAGAGCTCGAGCTCTATATCTAAAGCTTGAGCTTGGCTCCTTAATAAGTTTCCAAGCTTTATTGTTTATTAAATATATAAATGTTTTATTTATATACTAGTTACACACACATACATGCGTGTAATCATATTTTTATATATAACCAAATATATAGGTACTTTAGTTATTTTTATCGTAATTTTAGATAATAATATCTATTATGTTATTACATAAAATAAAATTTTAATATATTGATATAAATAATAGGCCGTTTAGGCTCGCGAGCCTTGTTAATCACGGTATGTGATGCTTGGGCTCAAGCTTGTTTATCAAATGAGCTCCCGTTTGAGCTTGAAGCAAACCAATCTCGAGTAGCTGACCGTTTATACCCCTTTGTGTGTGTACTTGTGTATTGTTAAAGTTGCATAGGATTAATTAGAATTTAACGCGGTCCCTCTCCTTTCTGCAGGCCTCTTGTTAACGTACTTAGCATTGTACTTGATGAACGGCCATGGTCAACCTGCGCTGCTCTATCTTGTTCCTTGTACATTAGGTATTTCATTTACTTTGACAGCTCGTGTTAAAATGTACGGTTCGTGTTAATATAATGAATTTCCTTTTTTACACGTTTGACTTTATTGTAGGGACTTGTATCATATTGGGATTGGTGAGAGGCGAGTTGAAAGAGCTTTGGAATTATAACGCGGATGAATCAAAGCAAACTTTAGTAGTGGACGGGGAAGCTTGATTCGTATCATATCTATATGCTCCCATTGTTGCAGTAGCATTGGCTTTTTTTGTTTCTTACCATGTGTACGTACGTGTTCATACACACTAATATTTTGCAGTGGGCCTACAAATCATTTCTTTATCAATATACAGCATCAAACTTATTGCATATATACACTTTTATATTGTTTCAATATTATTATGCTCTTAAGGGGTGTTTGATTTGTTTAAGTTTGAATCTAAATTTTGAGTAAACCTCAGATTGCGTCCATGAGGTTGACCTCCACTCACACATTAAGTCCCTATTTTGAAAAAAAAAAAATGGATGGTTGAGTCCCAGTGTTTCTATATCCCATCAATGTGCCCCTCTTGAGGCTGACTGCCGTTACCATTCTGTTAGTTTTTAGATGAAATGAATTCCGACTCTGCTGCACTGCCGCGGTCCTTTATGCAGCAACACACGAGTTCATTCTATTTACATGATGTTTCACTATGATTTCCTCCTTTACAGATTACTGATTACCTGGAGCAATAATTTTACAAGAATTTGCGAAATGAAAACGTGGCTGTAGCTGTACTGCTGGTTTATGGGAAATTATTAACCTCTTGTAAGCAGCAGGTGTAAGTTTAATTATTACACCCTTGGCATAACTTTCACTATCCACTTTACTCAGTTTTTAAATCATTCTCATTTATCTTTCATTGTTTTAACCCAACACATATTTTATTGATCCCATATGGAACTTAAAGTTTCATTTGAGGTAGCCTGAAAGCATACTTTGGTCATATTAATGTACCTTTTTTTTCACATTTTGGTGGCGTTTAACAAGTGGCAACCTGCTTTCAGGTAGATGGAGCTATTTTTTTAACATATCAATATGTGTTAGCTTTGATGATCACAATAAACTTTCAACACTTCCAGGCCTCTCTTTGCCGGTAGATTTTTGGGAATCATTGGGACCCTACTAGATTAAACATAACACCACGAAATGCAAATTCTTGGTTGTAATGCCCTTGCCAACTTCGTAACGTAAACAACCAGGTACTCAAGTACAAAGCTTTTGCAACAATTCTTGGCAAAATAGTCACACAAACATGGTTCGAATGCAACATCAATAAATTTGGAAATCTTTTAAAAATAAATTATTTTCCAGATAGACAGTTCATACCTATTCAACTTAGAAATCCTTTGGACTAAAGTGACAAAAGTAACCAAACCTTAGAGACAATTCTGACATTTGAAGGCCCTGAAAAAAAGGGAGCCCAAAGCTCTTACTTTCATTCACCCTTGAACATATATTGTACTTTTCCATACAACCACCATTCCTCTCTTGTATCAATTTAGATCTACTCTTGTGTGTATTCTGATCAACTTATTATCCAAAACTTTTGCATGAACCTCATATGCACAATGGTTTTCTAGTAATTTGAACACTAGATAACTTGCCAACTTTGTCAGGCTTTCTCTAAGGGCCGAAACTCGATTCCTTCTACTACTAAGACAGACGAATAATATTGCTTTGAGCTCTCAAATACAATTTCTAGATCAACATTTCTACTATCACTAGTAAGCTCATACAACTTAGCCATTAACCATCCATCTTCTCTTTCATTTGCAAGTTGCACAAGATTTACTGCGTATACTGTTTTTGTGTTCTCCGCCAATTTGTATTCTAGTGCTACATATGGAGGTTCGCCTGTTGGGTTCTTTTTCATAAATTTGAACACAAGATTTACTGCATATACTGTTTTTGGCGACAAGAACTGGGTTCGGACTCGTGTTTTAAATTTCCTATTATATGCAAGATAGCTTCCCATTTTAAATCTGTAGCAATGAATGGTGCATTAATATATGAACAAAAACATAAAAATGAGTTTGTCAAGAAGTCTATTCACCCAGTTCATCAGAATTTGTTCGATTTTTATACATTAAATATGAGTTTTATGTAACAAAAACATGAGTTGGACCCTCTAGTAGATGAGAACCTGACTAAAAAGTTTTGGTTCCGCCACACTGCCACAGTATAGAAATAGGCACCAAAATTTAGAATCAAAAAGGAGGAAGAGAACAAATCACCTTGAGTTATATTCAGATGAATATGGATCCTTGTGATATATACTTGCAATAGGAATCAGACATTCTGCTGCTGATATCATTTCACAATGTTCTCCATTTTTATTGAGTGAAAACCACTGTGCATTGAAATTACACATATTCAGCTATGATATGAATATGAAAATCACACCTTATCATGCATGATATAAAAATGAAGTTTTAAAACAGTATAGGTATGGTTAAGTACCGTTTTGCCCATGTTAAGGAGGACCCCTTTCGAGATAAGCGTGTTCAATTCCTCTTGTGATTTGTAGAGCAACGGAGGCACTGCAGTCGCCATCATTTCTTCGTAGTCCATTGGCACATCGTAAGTCTCTTGAATTTCAAGTGCGATTTCGAGTTCCTCTACCACACGTGCCATAGTTGGTCGTAGTTCATAAGTTTTCTGCAAGCATTGGTATGCAATGTTTGAAAATATTTCCAAAGAGCTCGGATCCATTTGTTGCTTCAAGTCTCGAAAGATAACGTGGTCTAGCTTCTTCTCTTCATAGCTTTGTTTCCACCTTTGCACTAAACTATGGAACTGACCGTCATTATATTCAAAACATAATCTCCCACATAATACTTCAAATAAGACCACACCAAACGAGTATACATCGGACTCTTTTGTTAGGAAGTACTTTTCCAAATATTGGGGATCTAGGTAACCAGGGGTGCCTACAATATTGGAGAAAAGAAATGTGTGTTGCTGATTAGCGGGGCCTATTTTCGACAAACCAAAATCAGAAACTTTAGCATTCAAATTATCGTCCAGTAATATATTGGAGCTCTTGATATCACGATGGAGAACTCTTTGTTGTGTTCCATTGGGATCATGAAGATAACTTATTCCCCTTGCAGCCGCAAGGCATATGTTTAAGCGTTGCCTCCATGTGAGAGAAGTGGAACTTAAGTGGCGGTCAAGACTACCATGAGATGCATACTCGTACACAAGGATCTTCTCACCATCATCTTTGCAAAATCCCAGAAGAGATATGAGATGTTCATGCTTGTAACGAGAAAGCATCATAATTTCTTTCAAGAACTCAGGGTCTCCCTGTCCATATCTACGATCTAGGCGCTTAAAAGCAGCCATGATTTGCCTCTTAGAGTGAGAGTGAGAGATTGATCCTCTGTAGACCTTTCCAAAACCACCAATACCGATAATGTTTTCGTCGCCAAAGTTGTTGGTAGCTGATCTTATATCTTCAAGTTGGATTTCAAGATCATGGAACTCCTTCATGAAGGCCATTAATAATTTGTGGATCAACAAACAAAATAAAAATCTAACTGAAATCAAGTGTTTCAAGCAAATGCATGTACAAATAAAACTTGAAAGGAAATACAAATATAACATGAGTGAGCAAAGTCAACCTTTTATGCGTGTTAAATATTCAACGTGGTGTTGAATATTCAGCTTTCAATCAATTCTTTTTATTTGGCCAAAATAGAAGTGTTGAAAAAAAAAAGACTCTTTACATGTGAACACAATGACTTGAGGATTGATGGAGAAAAAAATGTATGAATGACCACTGCTTTTGCAGCCGCATAGAAAACAATCGAAATACAAATATTGTTTTGTATTTGATTCGCTTTTTTGTGGTCACGAATATTGTTTGGTTTTCGATTTTTTTTTCACACCCCTAGTTAAATGAAATTTTTTTTTGAAAGGTTGCTAGAGATTCATAGCAACTCCATCAATTTCTACACTACAATTAATTATAAATCATATATTTAAAAAAAAAAATGATCTTTCATTTTTAAAAAACTCCTACATCACATTATTCACATCCATCATTTTTGTCTTTATCTTGCTCACAAACACTTATTTTATTATATTTATTGTTTTTATACACTCATAATAATTTAATAGAGGATGAATACTAGCTTTTCATATATAAAAAAGTTACTGTAACGATTTTTCAAATTATAAAAATAGGATATAGATATGGTGATCTTGATATGGAGTAAAAAAAAAAAATTAAACATTTAGTTTAAAATGAGGAACTCTTGTAAGTGCTCTTAGATGACAAAAATCGACACTAGTTGTCCATATGTTGTTCAAAATAGTTACCAAGAAAGTGAGAAAACTCAAGTTACGGTGGAGCATTTCTGTAAATAGCGTAAACTAGAAGGACTAAAAGATTTTGGTATGAGTTAAATGCCCGGATAGTCCCTGTGGTTTGATCTTTTTTCACCTTTAGTTCCTAACTTTCTAAAATTACAGCTATAGTTCCCAATTTTTTCAATTTCGTTCCCGGATAATCCCTGGCGCGGATAGAGGTTAGTTTTTTCAGTTAAGTGGGTGTGAAATGATCTAAATACCCTTACTATTAAAAAATAAACTTTAAATCAATAACCACCTTCAATCCAAACACACCTCTTCTTCCCCGGAGGAACCGGTTCCTTCGGGTAACTTACAGAAAAAGCTGCAACACCTGTTGGAATCTATTCCAACGGCTATAATGCCGTTAGAAATCGATTTATGGCCATTTAAATCGGTTTCAAGTACATATATATATATATATATATATATATATAGGAAATGGATATATAGGAAACCATTTATTAGTGAGAAAATTAAGGAAACCAACCTTTTCACCATTGATCTTGATCATCTAAGGGTTAGGGAAATTTGATGTTTATTGATTTAAATTTAATACATAACATATGTTGATGAGTGGGCCAGGAGGGTATTTGTGTCAAAAATACCATATCTCATTCTCTCTCTTCTGTATAATTGTCACCATCACCATCAAACCATCATCATTCTCTCTCTTCCTTCTTCTTTGAGAATTCAAAATATCTCATTCTCTCTCTTTCTTCTTCTTCTGTACATTCACCTTCATCATCATCATCATCCATTATGTCTCTCTCTCCATGTTTCAAAATAAACACCAAGAACACACACAAGTGTGTGTGAGAGAGTTCAGGAGGTAGAGAGAGAGATTTAAGAGAGAGAAGAAGACGACGATGGACGACGAACAAGCCGTCGTCTACAGCGGTGGAGGTTCTCCGAAGAACCGTCGGTGCCGACGACGGTGTTACAGGCAACCGGAGTGGGGATTCTGATTACAAGTCGTCGTCTACAGCGGTGGAGGTTCTCCGACGAACCGTCGGTGCCGACGACGGTGTTACAGGCAACCGGAGTGGGGATTCTGATTTTAGCTCAGTTCAGATTCGAGTCAGCCGCAGATCGGGACTCGGTTCAGGTTTCCGGTTGGTGATCTAGTCCAAGTATGGTTCAGTCTTTTTGCATTCTCTGGTTTTATTTTGGTTTGGATTCTCTGGTTTTATACTCGGTTAGGTGTCATTTGGTTTGGATTCTCTGGTTTTTTTTCCAGTCTTTTTTAATTTGTGATTATTGTTTGTTTAGGACTGTTCAAATGTCATTTTTTCTCTGTTTAAGCGGTTTGGTTTGGTAATTTTGTTAGATTCAGTATTGAGATTGGGTTTTTAGTGTCGGATTACCTGAATGTGGGCATTTTTTGTTAAAATGTGAAGGCATAGGGTGGAAAGGTGTGTGCAGAAAAAATGCAGCGTCCCGAGTGCATCAGAGAGTGTGATTGTGTAGTTTCGGTGCAGAATACAGTTTCAGGTAACACTTTGTAGCGAGGGCGTTGCTTGACGAAAAGAAGATACTTGTTGACGATTGTGTAGTTTCGGTGCAGAATACAGTTTCAGGTAACATGTGTTACCTATCTCGTACCTGTTTGTTGTGTTAAATAACTCCGGAAATATTACTTGTGCTATTATGTATTTACTATGGCGGTTGTATTTGCAGGAGTGAGGAGAATGACCAGGTCCGTGACGGTAGGCTGGCTAATAAGCGAAAGCAGAACAATAAAGAAACAGAACGATAACGAAAGAAGGTAGATGGAGAAACCGATGAAGAATGGGAACAAGAAGTCGATGATGGGCAAGTGGTGGGTACCTTTGATGTTGTACAGAAGTTACCCTCCAGTGTAACACATGTTACAAACATGTGTTACATATGTTCAACCTCTTTGTTACCAAAAATCGGGGCTGCACATATGTAACACGTGTTACAACAGGTTTTTACCTACTTGCACGTCTCTATTACAAATGGATGAAAATAGTTTTTTTAAAACATCCACGGTGTAACACTTGTTTATTTGAAAGTTCTTAAAACAACTGTTGTAACACGTGTTATAATCCCATCTTCAACGTAAAGATACATCCAATGTAACACGTGTTACAAAAGGAAATTACCTACTTACACATCTCTATTACGTTGATTTAAACAGTTATTTAAAAACATCCACTTTGCAACACTTGTTTATTTGAAAGTTCTTAAAACAACCGTTGTAACACGTGTTACAACTTTTTTAGTGTTGTGCATTTTCCTTTTTATAATCTCATCTTCAGCTTGAAGATACATCCAATGCAACACGTGTTAGGTTTTTTACGTGTTACAAAAGGTTTTTACTTAATGTAATAGTAAGTTTAAATGTTAAAATGTTTTTTTTTTTAAGATTGGCTGTTAAATGTTAAAATGTATAAACTTCATAATTTATTCGGAATATCTCGTTTATTTTACAAATAAAAAGTCGTGTTTTTTTGGTGGGATAATTAGCTACATATGTAGTAAACGTTACACAAGTTACTTGTAGTTACCCCAACCCTTTTTTGGACACAAAGGGGGGTTGCACATATGTAACACATGTTTGTAACATGTGTTACACTAGAGAGGTAACACATGTATAGCCACGTTACACATGTTACATAGGAGATTAATAAGTTTTAACTATAGAAGATTAATATTGATGTACTTGTTTTGTTCATAGGTGAAAAGATGTTTTGTGTTCAAGATGAAGATGGTTATCAAGAAGCGAAGCCCGCCGAAGGATTACAACGCATCATCAGGTTTTCGTGGTGACGATGGTGTGTTTTTTGGTTGGCTGCTATGTGTTGTGAAGATGGATGTTGTTGTGAAGACCATTTTTTAGAAGCATTACAACTATTGATATAAAATTCATTTTTATTTTCATTGTTAGTATGCCCATTTTTGGATGAATACGGATGTTGATGTGTAACACCCTCAAAATTTATCTTGAATATAAGTATAATTTTTAGACAAAAGATGATAGTTTAACATAAGTTCCAGAAGTATCTTAAACCTTAGTCAACTAATGACTAAGTTAGAACATACAAAAGTTGTTTGAGAATTTGTTTACAACCCAAGAACAAAGATTAAATAAGATTAAAACATAGCGGAAGCTTCAAAAATCGTGTTCGGTTCTTGATAAGTTGCTTGATCGTCATCCATAAACTTTGAGTACCTAGATTTCAACGTTTACATAAACATTTATGTTAGTATGGTCAGAATATTACTTGTTCAAAACTACGATCGAAATGAAAATTTAATTTCTCAATTTCATTCAAAATTTATCAAAGTTCAGACCCTACCGTAACTTACGGTTCCACCGTAAGTTACGGTGGTCAATGTTCAATAAATGATCACCGTAAATCAGTAGACCCATACCGTAAACATATTCCATCCACCGTAAATTACGGTACTACCGTAATTTACGGTAGTACCTGGAATTTCATGTTTTGTTTTGTTTGTTCATTACACCAAGACCCCAACTCTCGGATTTCAGTTTTCTATGATACCGATGCATTAAAATCTCGTATTTCTAATATGTTATATAATATTCAAAATCAACAATCAATCTATCATAATCCGGAGCATTAACCATGCCTTACTTGATTATCCGACCCGTTTGGCTCGTCTACGGAATTCCTTCCTTTTTGACGAATACCAACGAGTTCTAACCAACTTTCGATCAAATATTCAATATCGCGTTATCATCGCTTTAATTCATAGCAACTTGTATTTTAAAATTCAACTATGTCAATTACAATGATCTAAATTTACTTAATGTAACGGGTCAAGTTACATACCTTAGCGCACGCCCTTCAACCGCGAATCACCACCGGCTTGTCCACTCGACGTTCCGGTAGCTTGTCCTATAGAGTTTAATTCAAGACATGTTTAGAACTCTCTTTAGACCTCACTTCGCATAATATACCGAAACATCATAATTATGCGTTAAAGCTTTAAATTTCTATTTTTAAGCCTTCTTTGAGGCATTTCAACAAACACTATGAGGGCATAATTTCTACATCATTCATATTCATGTTTATAGCTTGCTAATTAGTTAACTTAACTTCAATAAAGCCATCATATAGCATTTAAACATCATATTTTTCTGAAATCACCTTCTAAAATCGAATTACACTAGAATAATCACTCTAAACCCTAGTGTTCATCATCATCATGTAAAACCCACAACCCACCTTCAAGGTGTTCATGGAATTTCCTGAATTTGGTCATGATTTCACTTGAAATTGGCTAGGTCTCACTTCTAAACACCATATCAATTCTAATCTAACCAAATAACACACATGCAACATAAATTTTCAGATTTTCTAAAATCATGAGAAATTCAAGTTAAGAGATTTCATCAAATTTTACATACCTTAGAATCCTCTTGCAATGAGGATCACAATTCTAGGTTCTAATTCCGATTTTGACTTGGATTGAGCCCTCAATTGATTGATTTAATGGAGTTTTTAGGTTTTTGAAGATGGGGGTGTCGCCCCTGCTCCTTCTTGGTCGACCAACACCTCTAAATGGGGTGTTTGGTTTATTTTTTTTTTTTATTATTTAGCTTAGTTTCAAATTTAACAACTAAGGTCCCTCTACTTTGTTCAACATATCATTTAGTGGCTTTTAACCCGACTATAGGCTATTTCTAGTCTTGTAACTAACTAGGTTATAAGTTCCTAGTTAATAAATTCTCGTCTATTTATACTTTATAGTTAAAGTTTTATATTTTCGGGGTGTTACATGATGTGACGGCAATTTTTTTTGGGATGCAACAACTATATGTAACATGTGTAACCTTGACGTTGTAACACATGTAAAATGGCTATACATGTGTTACATATGTTACACAATAGTGTAACATATATTATAAACATGTTTTACATATGTCAGCCCCTTTGGTGTCAATTTAAACTTAGTAAAATTACATATGTAACAACATTACATCATCCAAAATGTCATATCAATGAACAAACAAGTAGACTAGTGTAACGAATTAAAGGGACAAACGATACACTTCATGTTACATATGTACGTAGACTTGTTATTAACAATGTTATTAGTAGATAACAAAACTGCATTAACGTATATTTTTTACACTGAACCCAACTTATTGGTCATAAGTCTTATACATGGCAAGAAGTTCTTCCAGTGTGACGTATGATTTAACAATAATAGGATGATATTGCTCGTTGACATTCGGTGTCCACAATTTAGTGCCATTAGAAGACTCTTAAAGATGGTAACGTGGAGTATGTTCAAGATCATCTGTGGACTTAGGGACGAATGTTAGTATAAGTTTACGTGCGTTATGAACGTTGTAATAAGTTTAGCACCCTAGGGTAACAAAAAAAGATCACACATGACACTTGTCGCCATGTTACACATGTTAATTGTGTGTGCACATGTAACATCTTCTCTACAACGTGAGTAACATCCTTAAAAGTTGTGTTCCTACTCTGCTTTATATTCTAGTTTGGTTCAGTGTTCATAACGCACGTAAAATATGCGTAACGCACGTAAACTTATACTAACAAGTTCGGTTCAGTGTAAACTTATGACCAATAAGTTGGGTTCAGTGTAAAAAATGACCAATAAGTTGGGTTCAGTGTAAAAAATATACGTTAATGCAGTTTTTTTATCTACTAATAACATTGTTAATAACAAGTCTACGTACATATGTAACATGAAGTGTATCGTTTGTCCCTTTAATTCGTTACACTAGTCTACTTGTTTGTTCATTGATATGACATTTTGGATGATGTAATGTTGTTACATATGTAATTTTACTAAGTTTAAATTGAAACCAAAGGGGCTGACATATGTAACACATGTATAGCCATTTTACATGTGTTACAACGTCAAGGTTACACATGTTACATATAGTTGTTGCATCCCAAAAAAAATTGCCGTCACATCAACATCCGTATTCATCCAAAAATGGGCATACTAACAATGAAAATAAAAATGAATTTTATATCAATAGTTGTAATGCTTCTAAAAAATGGTCTTCACAACATCCATCTTCACAACACATAGCAGCCAACCAAAAAACACACCATCGTCACCACAAAAACCTGATGATGCGTTGTAATCCTTCGGCGGGCTTCGCTTCTTGATAACCATCTTCATCTTGAACACAAAACATCTTTTCACCTATGAACAAAACAAGTACATCAATATTAATCTTCTATAGTTAAAACTTATTAATCTCCTATGTAACATGTGTAACGTGGCTATACATGTGTTACCTCTCTAGTGTAACACATGTTACAAACATGTGTTACATATGTGCAACCCCCCTTTGTGTCCA
>JARYGA010006328.1:0-29578 GCA_030545235.1 Helianthus tuberosus
CATTTAAGGTTAAACTTCTGGAACGAAACTAATGTCCCATTGGGTCTATCTCGGTATGTTATGATATCTATCACTTAAGAGATATCTCTGAGATCTATTATATCAAAGTTTGTGCTAACAATGCTTTGACTTATGTAACACATACTTGTCAAAAGAATATCATCTACATAGACAAGTTTATTTTAGTTGCTCCCACTCATTTTGAGGTAGGTACATTAATCCACTTGGTTCTTGATGAAAATAATTACATTAAGTTTTCATCACATTTTGTTGGCTTACAAATAAAGTGTTCTTTAACCTTCAGTTTGAAACTTTCAGGTTGTTGTCTAATGAACATGTAAATATGTCAGCCAATTGTTAGGGAAAATTGTTTTAATGTTCATCTAATGCAGCTCAAAACTATTATAAGCAACTAGAACAGTGATGATCCTTAAAGAAATCTTTTGTAAGATAGGTAAGAAAGACTCTTTGATAATTCATCTCTTCCCGAGTATAACCTTTGACAATCAATCATGCTTCTTCGTGTCTTAACGCTTATATCAGGATTTCGTTTAGTTATGAACACTCTTAGGTAATTCAATCAAATCCCAATCGTTATACGAACACATAAAATCAGTTTTACTAGAAAACAGTTTTATTCCATTTAGAAGATTGATTGACTCTAATGGCTTAATTAGAAGAGATAGGATCAGCACACTTATCCAAAATCCATTTCAACTTTAGTTAGGAAGGTTATGTAATCATCAAAGTTAGTAGGCTTTTAAACCTAGATGACCTCCTGGGTTGATTATTGGGTTTGTTAGAAGTTTCAGTTTTATGGATTAGCTCTTGGTTAGGTTGCTATCATTTTCAGGATTCTAAGTTTGTAAGAGTTGGAGCAGTATGGTATACAAGAAGTGTAATCGGAGTTAAATTCAGAGTAAAATTTAATGACTCTCTTCCCCCCGCCTCTTGTATTCCTTGCAAGTCATGATAAGGACTTTGACTGCTCCCACTGATCTTAGAAATCTTTAGGAACTCAGCATGCTTAGGGTCAATATTTAACGACCAACAAATTCTAATAGAGAAAGACAAATTAATGACGTTAGTCGTTGTGATTTCTCTTGTTGAGGATTATGTTAGTTTAGGTAAGAAATCTAAGTGTGCACACAATTAAGCAACAATGAAACCTTTTTTTATAAGTGTAGCATTATATTTTAATGAGACAAGTTTTGTTAGAACAGTGTCGAGATGGAGCAGTGTCTTGTACAAGAGGTGCAAATGGAAGTAATATGAAGTTTTCACTCCCCCACATCTTGCAACTATTGCAAGTTATTATTAAGACACTTAATGCTCCCACTGATCTTTGATATCTCTAGAAATGCTACAAGAGAAGTTTCAATGAAGCACGTGACGTGGGAACCTATCATATATATGTTAGACTTTATTTGATTTCTTTAATGTCCAGATATCATAAGAAACTTTAGGGATATATTTAATAGAAATCTTATTAAGTATATATATGAATAGATTTCTTTTGAGATGGTGGACCATATAGAGACAAATTTAGATACAAGTTGATAGTCTTTAAATGATAAATGAATTATGTCTGAATATTCCATTTGGAATAAGTTCCATGAATGTCAATGAATAACTTAAGATGGACCCATACTTATTCCTTAAGCCAAGTAATATTTTAGGACTTTTAGCATCATGATTTAAAATCACTTAGAATGAGATTAGATGAAAATCATCCCCATTAACCTTGTCATGATTTCTCATGAATTTCGGTTATAATGGATGAAATTTATAGGTCTCATTTTCCTTTTGTCAAATTCTCATTTGCATGACAACAAAAGTTGTGAAAGTGTAAGGTATCATCTAGTTTCATCTTAGTAATGTTTCTATCCAGATGTTGAGAACAAATAATATGAGATTTTAAGGTAAGTGTGACTTTATGTTGCTTATGCAAACCTCACAACCTTCATAACATAGCCTAAGTATTGATACTGTATTCTGATTAATCTTTAGAATATGTAAGGTATCGAAAAGCCTTGTTAGAAGACTGCTTATTATGGTTCTTATAGCCTTAACATTTAAATTTGTCACTAACTCTCATGTTAGTTATTTGTTTAATTCTGGTAATGAGACATTTAGAACTAGAGTCAACTTATCATGTGTTAATTGGAATATTAAAATTAGCAGACTTAAATATCATTAGTAAGTGACTACCTAATTAACTTATCCAACTGTTCTTTTGAAGAATGCATAGTCTCGTTGCTTATACCTAGTCTAATGGCATAATTATGCAGTGAGATTCTCCCTTGAAGAATGTAACACCCCGTAAAATCGTGTCCAATGATGTGTTAACACGTGTAATAAACCCTAATAAAGTCAAACATTGACTATGAGGGATTAATTTCGTCAAAAACGAAAACTCTGAATATAGAGGGACTAAAGTGTCAACATGCCAAACTTGTGCCTCTGATTGACCACACACGAGGAATACATTCTTAAACGAGTAAATATTCGGACGTAAGTAGCCGTTTGTGAAAGTAAACGAAAGTCTACAAGACAAAGGGGTTAAACGTGTCAACATGTTAATTCTTACATCTGAATGACCTTTCAACGAACCCAGGGCTTCGTAATGTTCGATTATACTCTCAAGAATAAGTAATAAGAAATTCCCAGTGTTTCGTTATCATTATGCGTTAATTACGCAAACTTTCAAGAAGAAGGGCTAAAAGCGTCAAAAACTGCGTAAGTTTGCATTTACGCGCATGTCTTACACCATATCCGGACATCCAAAGATTTTTGTAGTCACTAAAATATTTTATTTTAGTGATAGGAATGCAAAAATACCATTCGTCGCTTAATTTGGATCGTTTTCGCATCCGTTCGAGTTTCGACGTAAATAACAGAATAACGCGACCATACGACCAAACGAACCGACATCCGTGATATTTCCAAGCATATTTCAAGTCCCGAATACTTTGACGTACTTGTAGAGCCTTGAAAATGGCTTAACGGAGGTTAAATACGTCAAATATGCATGAATGAGTGTGCAGGGACTGAAATGGTAATTTTCTGAACGTAGCAGCCTAGTGCTCGCGTCAGGCGACGCCCAGGGGGCTTCTCTGTCGTGCCACGCGACCCCCTGGTGTCGACAGAATGGTTGTTTGCTGCTACTAGCTTGGTTCTTAGGGACTTTCCATGCAATTTCCTTTGTTTTGGCACCAAGTTACCACCTTTGCAAGGCTTTAAGCCACATCCACACACTTTTAAGGCCAAGATGTTTCCTTGGAGGCTACACAACACACATGTCATGATCCTACAACACTTCCACAAGTATAAATAGCATTGTTTTCTCATACTTTCTTTGCACCATTTCTTTCAAATCATATTCTTCTCTCAATTATGGGATTCCTGATAAAAAAAGGGAGCTCATTCTTAGTAGAAAAGATTGCTAGGACCCTTTGTAAGTGTCTTAGCCCCCTCTTTAGTTCAGTTTTCTTATTTAAAAACCGAAAAGTCAAAGTTACGTAAATTAGCTTTGACTCTCGGTTTAAACTCAAATGGTCCAGCCATTGTTCGAAATGAATATGGTTATGTGACCATAATTAGGTAGGTGTTAATCCCTTAAAAGGACACCTCCTAATTATTTCGTTTGCTTAGTTAATTGTCGGGTCAAACTATTTAATTAAAAAGTCAAACTGGACAGAATTGTAAATAATAAACAAAACTAATAGTGCAGAGGTTATAAATTATATTTTATCATTCTAATAACTTGGTAATTATTATTAGAAAATTTTTAAGCATGTTCAACCCGACAATTCTGAGTTTAGGGTCGGTTCGCAACCGAAAGTCGCAAAAGCTTGACTTTTGCTTTGACTTTCAGTTCTGACCCGATTCGGCTTAACTCTTCTATGTTTTAAGCTTCCACTAGGACCACATTATGATGTAGTATAACCCTCTGAGGTTATATTACCTGGTCATTAATATTCTGAATTATATGCTAGTTTCCGTTATTATGCATATAAATGCCCATTTTGCCCTTTTGATCTAAAAATTAGATTTTTGCATATGTGAGCATACTAATAGGTTAAGTACTGATATGTAAGCATGTCTAAATTTATTTGACATGATTCTCTGGTCTCAAAACAATGTTATGCAAAATAGCGTAAAATTGAACTTTTTATTAATTAAATTACGCTATTATGCATAGTACATGTTTAAACATAGAATTTGAACCAAAACTCATTACCTACTGTTAAGATATCATTTTTAGGAATTTTTGAAATGTTGGATCAGAATTGATACTGACCATAACTTAGAGTTCTTGTATAAATTCCTTAATTGACGATAATGCCCTTTTGGCTAATAAAATGTGATTTACATAAGAATAACATACCAAACCTTTTTCTACTGATTCGATATGAAAAATAAAACATTTTAAACATTCAAGGCTAATTAAAAATCTCAGAATCACATAAACATCTTAAATATCGTCAATTATCGACTTTTACGCTAATTAGGTGCATAGTATGGTTTAAAACCATATTTAACACTTAAGACTTGTTATCTACTGAATTTATAAATAAATTTTAATATTTTTACAGTAGGTATAAGTCATGAACTCAGATTTCAAAAAATGTCCTTAAAAGCATATGTGAAATGACCAAAATACCCTTTCGGGACATAGTTTGGCCATAAATGGTAAACCACACATATGAATACAAAAAAAAAGCCATCTAGTGTCACACATTTTTATTGGCATTTAGGTTTTGTGCCACTAATTTTTGTTTTAATGGCACTTTAGGTATTTAAAACATACATTTAGTGGCATTTAACTTTTATGTCACTAATCAAGGCTTTTAATGGCATTTTGCATATGCCACCAAAATTTTCTATATATTTTAATGGCACTTTGCCTTGCCTGTGCCACAAAAATTTTTGAACAACTTCCCTCTTTGAAACCTAAAAATTTCCATAGAAATTTCTTGTTCTCTTTCAACAAAAATCAATTTCCCTCCCCAAATCATTTCGTATTCCCGCTCATTCCCTGACCCCTCATCGATTTCCCTCTCATTCTCACCAATATCTCTCCAAAATCTGCTGTTTCGACCCTTCTCTAACCTTCTTAGACCTTCTTCGACCCTTCTCATTTCTTCCATAGGTTAGCAATCTTTCTTAACCGCTGAAGAAACCTGTTCGATTCTCAAACATAAGTATGTTTCGCTCAAATCGGAATTTATCACGCTTCAATCGCAACACGCGCAACTCAGTTCGACTCTCGAAGAACGTATGTCTGAAGTCGCTCCGATTCAAGCGGATTAGCACCAGATTTATCTTCAATCGGTATTATCTTTTATACTTTTTTTTCTTTGATTATTATTTTTTCTGCTAGTTGATGCTTCAATTGTAACTGTTTTAATTGGATACTTGTACTGTTATACGAATCTAGGTTTAATTGAGAAGATAAATTAGTAAAATTTTATTCTTATTAAGTAAATTTGATCCGTGAAATCCAATTTTTTAAATCGTAAATCCACTGGTTCACTCCTAACCAGTCTGAACTGCTCCATTTAGGTTGGTGTAAACGGTTTTAACTATTCTTTAACACCCCTAAAACAACATTTGCACAATCTCTTTGCATTTTATTATTTGCTCATCATGTTTTTTTCTGTTTGGCTACTTGTACTGTTTTGTGGATTTAGGGTAATTGATATAATTGACACTAAGGTTGAGTTTTTTTAGTGGAAACCGAAAATCGACTCGAATGAAAATGTTAAGCAGGTTAACCTGATCCGAATTTACATAAAAAAGTTCCAATTACACGTATACATATACAATCAACAGAAAAGTATAGTTTTAATCTGTACGTTTTGTTTTTGTTGTGAACATGATGTTTTGTTTCGTTGGTTATTCGAGCAAACAAAAAGGTTTGGTTGAATTGATTTGAAGTTTTCTTTTTAGTTTACATGATTGGTTGATACAGTTTGGTTTGGTGTTTATTTTATTGCGTTTTAAGTTAATATATGTTTTTACTGCATGTGTTTGAACAAAATATCATATTGGGAGTGTTTTTAGTCAAATTCATCTTCAATCGGTAATATATTCTCTCCTTTTTGCAATTTTTATTTGTTTGTTATGTTTTTTGCTAGTTGATGCTTCAATTGTAACTGTTTAAATTGGCTACTTGTACTGTTATGTGAATCTAGGGTTAATTGATATAATTGACACTAGTGGAATGTCCTCAATCACAATAACAAAGCGATCTTAAAAGTTCAAAAGTATATCAAACCTTTTAAGTAGATTAAGCACACATCAATGACAGTAATTTCAACCATTAACCTAGCAAATGTCACCGACACGCAAGTATGATTAAAAGAAGCAAATAAAGAGATTGAACGCGTTACCATGAGGATCCTCGGATGTTGTATCGGTGAAGAAGAAGAGTAGGTGTGAAATTCATCAACGTCGAGATTGAAAGACCAAAGTAGGTGTGGATTTAGACCATGACCGGCTCCATTTTGGTTCAACTGCAAATATTTCTTGCTAGGGTTGTATTAGAGCCGATTAGGGCTTTTTTTACCAGTTTTTTTTTTTTTGGTTAAAGGGGACATTGCCCAGCAATTTTTTACCGGTTTTTGTTCTCATCAGTGTGACAGTGTGAGTAATATCTTTATTTGAATAAATGGAGAGTTTGATTATCATTTAGTATTTTTAACTGTTAACATCAATTCGAACGAAACACCAGGGCATATTATCTTTGTCGGTATTATTTCTTTGAGTTAACAGGGGTTGGTAGATCGATTTGTAGTTCCTTTTACTTAAGGATAGTTGGTAGATTGAGTTCTGTTTGGTTTAGGAGATTGATGTTTATTGAACCTTTGATAAATGATGTTTTTATATCCCCCATCTAATTTTATTTTTGATGGTCAAGATGGGCAAATATAAAAAGTTGAAAAGGCTGGAACGGGTCAAGTAGAGATCATGTGAAAGTAGTAAATAGTAAGCAAGCGTTTTTCTTAATATTGGTCTCAAGTAGATTAGCTGATCAAAGCATGTGATGTGTAATACATGAAGTTAAGCTTGGAAAAACAGATCGGGTCAGGTTGGGTTGGGTTGGGTTGCGTACCGGATCAAAACAGGTTCTGACCAAATTAGGTTCGGGTCAAAACAATATGTTTAAAATAGTACTAATCTGGGGATTTTTTTAATGTTTTTTTTTTTTTGTTTTTTTGTAACAAAGTGGTATTAGAGAAAGGTTAGAAACAATTGTTGTTTGAAGAATATTGTTTAAAGATAAGAAAGAAGATTGTTTTAGGAGAGCAATATTACAATAATTACGTTGTTCTGTTTAACTGTTTTTGGAATTGGCTGCTGATGTTGCAGGTCTGAGAAACAGAGAAATGACCTTGATGCAGCATTAAAAAGGGTTTGTATATGCTCTTCTATTATAAATACCTTTAAGCATCTTATATTGGAGTTTTCATATAGGGCTGATGTTTGATATATTTTCTTTTTCTTTTTTGATCTTTAAAATCATATTTTTTGTTATTTTGACAAAATAGTTAACAATCCAGAACTTATGTTTTAGATCAACATCTCATTGGACGGCTTCAGAACGTTAGGGAAGAGAGGAATCAGTTTTATGAAGCTAATGATCGACTCACTTGAAAACAAAAGTGTCTCCTGTTAGTATTTAATTATTTTATATTTACATTTATATTCCCTCATTTATTTTTTAGTTTGAGGATACACTTTATTTGTCTTGCAAAATATTAAAAACTGCATTTTCTTATTCTACTTATATTTAGGAAGACGAGCTAGTGAAATCCATTGGTTCTTGTAAGCAAGAAGTGAACGTCTTATATACTTTGGTCAATTTCTTGGAAGATACCTGGGTTCTTCAGCTTGCTAATACTAAGGAGAAGTAGTTCTGGTACGTTTTCATACTTGAAATTTTTCTACTCATATTTATAAATAATTCTTGAAACACCATGGTTAATCTAAAATTTTTAACCTTTTTAAGTGATGAATTGGCACAACACGAGAGTTATTCTGTCAAACCTTTTTAAGTTATGAATTGGCGCAACACGAGAGTTATTCTGTCAACTTGCTAGCTAAACTGCTTTCCGCTTATGAGGTACTTTGTATTCTAAAATAACTTTCCCAACTACACATTGTTTTTTGTATTTTTTTTATCTTGTACACAAGAGGGAGGAGGGATTGAAGCCTTTTGTTTTCCGTTTCGAGAAATATGTTGAGAACTTGAAGAGCTTAAATGGAGGGTAATATATACGTATATAGATTTCTGTCTCGAATATAATTGTTTTTAGAGAGCTTGAAAATAATGTGTTTGGTTTTCATATAAGAAAGAATATACCCGAATCAAAGAACTATTTTAAATTATTGAAAAGTGAGGGTAAAGTTTGATTTAATTGAAAGGCGAAATCTTAAAATGTAGAATCCTGATGGGAATTTGTAAACTTTGCAGGCCTTGTTTAGACCCGAACCTGTTCCGACCTAAACCCATTCCAACTTTTTAATCGACTCGTTCCAACCCAAGCCTGTTTTGACCTATCACCTGGCCCGCCCGTTTTACCAGGTGTAATGATGACCATTGTTATTATTTGTTACAAACTAAATGGGCCAGATCACCATGTACAACATGTCAATATATTTTAATAAAATTTCAAGTTTAATAGACTGTTTTCTTTTGGTCGTTTTTTGAATTTTACATGGACAAGCATAAGTTGTTGGTATTAATTTGGTTTCCGTTATTAACAATTTGTGGTTTCCTAATCCACGCCTGGGTGTTTATGATAAACAAACAAGAGGAGATTTACAAAACTGTAGAAATGTCAAAATCATCACATCAGGCTTGCTTAAGCGGGAGATGAGTCTTTATGATGTAAGTATGGCTTTTTTAGCACAATGGCAACAGCAAGCTTAAACTTTTGTCTTCTGCTACAACAAATATTTATTTAACTTTAATTTGGTAATTCATGTGGGTCTTTGAAACTATTGATCAGCTAAAGAGTGTTGTCAATGCTAATAGCTATCATCATCCAAGAACATATCCTCAATGCAAAATTGTCTTCGATTCTTAGCAATATGAACATACAGGTAATTACATGCTTGAACCATTATTTGTTCTTTTGATGATTACATATATGTTCTAGCGTTAGGGGTTGTGTTCTTATTTGTTCATAACCGATTGCAATTCTACTATCATCTTCCTTCAACAAGTTGCAGACACTGAAATTTTGCTATTGTGTTGCATAAAGAGAGTAGTTTTGTACCAGTGAAGATTATTTTTGTTTTGTTTCTATATATAATTGGTGAGTTTGGCTTATTTATTGAAAGTGTCATTTGTTTAGATAGTTTGTAAACATAAATCTTTTGGTTTAGGGCTCAATCATAACCATGGAAGTATGTTATGGCTTGTGGTTTAAAGTTAATAGTACTTTTACGAGCTTAGGTGATTAACTTTAATCACTCATGTATCTGATTCGGGTTGTTCACGCTGCTATAGTGGGGTTTATGTATTAATATTTTATTTTAAGCTGTCTACTAACGAATGGTGCGATCAACATCTTGCAGAACTTTATTGTAACCCATTTTCTCAAGAACACAAATTTAAGTTTCTTGATTAATAAAAAGATTCGCATTTTGGGATAACCATAGCAGGAGGTTAGTATACTGGTGTTGTTACTCGGTTCGATTATTTTTCATTCAATTTGCCACCTGAATTTAAGCTAAACATATTGGTGGGTCTTAGGGTGTTTGGGGTGAAGATGGTTTGCCTCAGCTTTCTGTCTAACGTTTGCCCTCCGCCTTCTACTTTCCTTGGACCAAAATGCGTTCTATGGGGCTGCTCCGTACCGGCTCAGTGGGGGCTGGTGGTTCGAGAGGCCCGTTCTATTGTGGTGCACCAGCTACCACAGGCAGTGGTGGCATAAAACGAAGGTCAACCCAGGATGACCCTAATACGGCCTAAAGGAATTGATTTGAAAGATACCTTAGCTTTTGCTGCGCTTGGTGTTCAGTAAAATGCAAAAAGTAGAAACATAATTCCACTTTTTTACCATTTAGCAAACTAATATGAAATAAGAGAAAAATAGAAACTGACTTGCTTTTGGTTTTGGATTTTAGCGACCAGCTTAGCAAGCTACTTCTCTTTATATATTGTTGAGGCTGTGGTGGTGGGTTCGAGCCAAACAAGGCATAGTTGTGCCGGTTTCATCAAGAATGGACTAGGAGTTAATGTGGATCGCAAGGTAAGCGTATATAATCCTTTAGTTTTGGTTCTAATCATTTTCTAAGGGCTGTTATGGGGGTTCAAGGATTGTCAAGGCCGAGTATGGGCTTCCCAACGGCCCATTGTGACAGTTTCGGTAGTCTTGGACCCGAACGTGTGAAATGGATAACCAATCAATGTATAAATGTTAAAGTTATGTTTGTATCCAGTTAGGTTCTGTTTTTTAGCATATTTTTAGATCTGAATCCGTGGCCCACAGTCAAGGGTTTGATAGATAGGTTAAATGCTAACTGTATGTGTGTTAATTTTGTTGTATTTGGTCGATTCAGGTGCATTTTGGGCTTAATCATCATGACCAAGGACCATGCTTCAAGTCTAGGGCTGAAGAGAGGATCATTTGGGAGTCTTGAAATGAGTTTGACTAGCCTAGAACATGCTGAATTTGATGAGGGTGTCGGCCAAAGGGGAAACGTCGGAAATCGCAAACCCATAAACAAAAAATGTTGTTGTCAGGTGTTCTAAAAGCTTTGCATAATGGAGAAATGGAAAAATGGTGCTATTAGGTAATCTACAGGTGACTTACGACTGTGTTCGGGTGTGGGAAGCTGAGAAAGCCGAACGGTGTAATTGGGTGTTGCGAACAGGGGAACTAGGAACCACCTTTGTGTCTAAGCACGTCAACGAAGTCAACGAGTCATTAGAAAACTCAAATGTACGGAGATTCATGAACACAATGAAGTTTTGAGTTTTTATTCATACACTTTTTAGTTTATTTGGGTTATATGTTTGATCACTAGACTTAGATCGACACTTATTAGACATCTGGGATCTTTGGAAAATTGATTGAACTTTTAATTGAAGTGATTATTTTATGATTTCTATATTTTACAATTTTGTTTTTATTTTTTAATGTAAATAAATGATAATTGTAATTAATTAAAATTAATATGATAAATGTCAATGGCATGTGATTTTTGTGGCAAAAAATATGTGCCACTAAAAGCTCAAAGGTTTGTACTGGCAGATAAAAAAGTGCCACTAAAACCCTAAAAACTTTGTGCGGCACATTGAAAAAGTGCCACTAAAAGGCTTTAGCGTCACCGCTTCTTGTGGCACTTTTTTTGTGTGCCGCCCATTCTTACAAGGTTCTTTAGTGGCACTTTCTTGTTTTTATGTGGCACTTTTTGCATGCCACTAGATGGCATTTTTTTTGTAGTGGATATCCTACTGTTTAAACAACATAAAATAAATGTTTTTACTGAATGTTTTAGACCAGAATATCAGTTTACTATAAAACCTCTTTTATAAATCTCAAAATGACCAAAATGCCCTTACGGGACTTAATTCAGTTTTAAATACTTTTTGGGCATATATGTTAACATCCTACTGATGTATTAACATATTTTAAGCATAATAAAATAAGGGACTTGTATATGATTCATTTGGTTGCCCGTTATTGTAACGCCCCAAAATCGGAATGTTAATATTTGTCGTATGTTCTTACGTGACACGTCATGAAATAAATAACTAGGCTATTTAACCTAGTTAAGAGTAGGGTCAAAAGCATTAAATGATGAAAGTTGTGCCAAGAATGTTAAATGGTAAACATAAGGGGCTAGATGGTATAGAATGAAAGTTGAGTTATTAAAAGAAAATATCAACACACACAAACACACATTCGTGTGTGTTCTAGATCGATCAGGAGCTCCCAAAGAGCCAAACCCTAGCTCAACCTTAAATGATCAAATTGAAGGATAAATCGAATCTCAAATTCAGGAATGAACATGGATTAATGATCACCTTCACAAGGGGATCATAAGGTATGTCTCAAAACTAAGATTGGTGAACTTGTAAGACCCTTAATCGTACATGTCAAAAGTCGCAGCGGAAACACGTATCATAAAATTTCTTTCATTATAAATACCTCAACTTATTTAAATCTTAACTTTAACACAATTCTTTCTCATAAATCCGTCATCCTCTTATTAACTAGTTAAAAACATAGCTTATGTTTACTACATTATGTACATCAACGTTTCCGTACAATCTCTCTGGTGACTCGATCTTCGATCTTCAATCCTTGGATATCCTCATGACTGGTACTACCTGTGCTCACCACATAAAATTTCACAACATTAGTACGCATTATAACATACAAGGTTTGTTCACCTTTACTTCTCGTTTCGTTACTCTTTACATCCCAGCTTTCCCATCCTGATCATATGATCCGTAGTGAGGCTTCTTTGGTATTCCTGCGTTACACTTCATTCACCAAGCACGTAGTGCTTTGGTATTCCTGCGTTACACTTCGTTCACCAAGCACGTAATTATTACCGTTAGTGATCAATTTCATTAGATGCATGTGTACATACTTTCATACAAACTGATACATACGTTTACGGTCACAAATAGCAACTTTCCTATATACGTATCTACATACATACGTACGTACCTACGCACGTGCATACCTAAATACATCCATTCCTACCTACATACATACATACCTGCATTCATACATACACACATACATACATACGTACATACATACTTATTACATGCCTTCACACAAACCTACATACGTGCATACCTTCGTACATACTCACTTGCGTACATACGTTCTACCTACCTACACACCAACATACATACATTTAAACGCATAAGACATACATATGTATATACCTTTCTTACATCTTTACATACATGTAAACACTCGTGCATATCTTTATACGTACATAAATACACACCCGCATACATACATACGTTCCTACGCCTTCACATATATACATACTATCACACGTATCTTCATATATACCTAAATACGCATCTACATACACGTACAACATCTTGCATATCTCTTACATACTAATACGTTAATTACATGAGACTTAAACTTTGATTTATAGCCCATATTCATCTAAGGATCAATCAAAATCATGTTAGGAAAGTCCGCCGTAGTCCACGGATAACAAACCGAAGCCTACGATCCATAAATCAACTTATTTGACAAATTTCAGACTTTTGGACTTGGGGAGGTCGTCGGCGACGGCCCTAGGGCCCGTCGGCAACGGCCCGTAGTTTTTCCCGTAGCCAAAACCCCGTAGACAGGAAGATAACCCGTCGGAGAAAAACTGACTTTCCCTAGCCCGTCGGCGACGGCCTCCTTGCCCGTCGGCGACGGCCTCTCTAAAGTGCATTTTTCTGCAGTTCCATTTCAACGTCCGAACGCACTAAAACGCGCATAACTTTCGAACCGCTTACCCGTTTAACCTCCCGTTTCTTCCTACATGCTTGTAAATTCACATTCTATCATATAAACTTAAAATCCCACATCCGGATTAAGGAAATTCTTATCTTACGCTTTATCGACTTATTGTCATTTCTTAATTATTTGACCCGTTATGGGTATTTGCGCATTAATTGATCTAAGACTAACAAAACCATACTTCCCACTTCCATACTTGTCCAAAACATTACACTAATCGTATAACTTGTTTCTAAACCTCTTATTAAGATCGTTTGCCCAAAATACCCATCAAGGGCATTTTGGTCATCTTTAAAACCCATCCTTTACGACATAAGACTACGACACATAATTGACCTCAACCATCATGTTTAGTTAATTAAAACACCATATCCCCTAACCGAACATATGAAGTGATTACAAAAATCACTTACCTTATGCGTCCGTGCTCGTATCCGATTCCTCCCCTTTTCTTGACCCGTTATCCTTTCATGCTTGAGTCCGTCTTGACAGGATTCCTATACTCTCTTTTCATCAAGATCACGCTCCTATTAGCATATGCATTCGTACATGTTAACAATCATATCAATCGCATATTTCACCCTTAACTTTCATTAGTCATTTCTAACATACATAACTCATATGATTATATTCACATCCGTTTAAACTCATGTAATTCATCATATAATCACAACTAACGCATATTGACATAACATGTACCATACGACTTCCTATAATCCTGCCTTTACGACAACGTGTCAATTCATGTTTCTTATGCTTAGTTGACTTCTGAAAGTCAACTATATACCATATTTCACCCTCGACTTATCATCATATACTCGTAACATCATAATCGACTATACGGACGACACTATATACATTTCATCATACACTTGATGTGAGTACTACCTTTTAAGCATAACGTACAACTATTTCATGCACAAATCTTCTAAACTCATACATAACCCATAAAAATCTACTACTAATCATCATGCATCATTCCCAAATAACATCAAACATATCATCATCACATTTCTCCTAATTCTTCTAACAAGTATTCATCATATCCCTCATAATTCATCAACAATCCATAAGAATTGAACATAGATGATCATTCAAGTCATCATCCTTACCAAAACAAGTGGGTTTCACATCTAATCGTCAAATTAACACAAACCATACATAACCTATGTTCTATATGATGATTCTAACCCTTATACATGCTCAATTTCATATTAACTCATGGATTAGAACATAACCCACTTCACCCATGATCACCAATCTTAGATTTAAGACATACCTTATGATCCCCTCGTGAAGGTGATCATTAATCCGTGTTCCTTCTTGAATTTGAGCTTCGATTCACCCTTTAATTTGGTGATTTAGTGGAACTAGGGTTTGGAGCTCTTGAGAGCTCCTGAAGCTTCAAGAACACGCACGTATGTGTGTGTTTGTGTGTGTATTGACCCTTTTAATTAGTAGTCAACTTTCATTTGTTCCACTTTAGCCCCTCGTGTTTACCTTTAAAACATAACTGACACTACCCTCATCATTTAATATTCTTGACCATACCCTTAACTAGGTTAAATAGCCTAGTTATTTATTTCATGACGTGTCACCTAAGAACATACGACAAATATTAACATTCAGATTTTTTTTGGGGCGTTACAAGTCTACCACCCTTAAACAAGGTTTCGTCCCCGAAACCTTTCTCACTTTCATCGAACACACACATTATCTTTTCTTCCAGTCCATCCAAACGACCACTAGCCCATCCTAATGAGAATCTTCTAGCTCCAAGAACCCGTCCCGGAGTTCTTATCAGTATCGCTTTCACTAGTAGCGCTTAATTTCTAACAACCTTCATAGCTAGTGGTTTATTCCTCGTTCAAATATTCCTTCGTCATGTGCAATATATCCTTTTGTTTACTTAAATAATTCAAACATTTCATTATTAACATTCTTTCTGTTTATTTGCACATTCATAACGTTCTCGTCGACTATACGACCTTACTTTGAATTTGAAATCTATACATACCCATATATGCTTAACTTTAACGTTAACCTTATTCTATATTTTCTACAGTTACGTATACCTTGCATACCTTTATTTTATTCTTAAATCATTTCGTTCATTTCACATTACTATTGCTTTCACTTCATGCATTACTTAATTCACATATATAAATAGTTCATATCTCCCCAATCATGAGTTAAACATTTTACTATCCTCTTTTCATTTCCCAAACCACGATCCGCAACCCAGATCGATCAACTTTTCCTCTAGTACTAGCCGGACAGGCCAGGTTTCATTCATTCGTGTAATGAGCTTCCGCTCGTGCATGCCCTTTCACCAATACGATTGGTTTCATCACATTAATAGTTCTAGCATTATCATTAACAACATCGGCGGTTAGCATATGTCATTCAAACATTCATTACACTAGGTGATTACCAACCTATAACTCTTCTACAATTTCCTACGTACCTGCTATAACGTACCACACATTCTATTTCTTACATGCAATCCTATCATTTAATTGATCATTTCGCCAACTGAAGTACACGCTCGTACTTCCTTCCATTCATGCTTACTTGCAAGGACCTTATTAGATCGTTTCAATATTTATTACTAAGCTCACCCTTCCCGCCCATATTCAAGTTATTGTCCGGGTCACAGCCCTTCATCATTCTGACTTCTAAGAGTCAATTACTAACACATCTAACACATAACTTATACAAAACTTCGTCTAATATACTATCACCTTTTACTTTATACTTATTTCTATGGCTCATTCGACTCAATCATGGTCAAACTGTCAACATCTTCTTAGGCGGATTAATTTCATTCTTTTTATATTTTTGAATCCGTCTCACGGATTCAGACGCATCATTCATGCTTTTTCATTCATTGAATCCGTCTTACGGATTCAAACATTATATTCATGCCTTTCTTCCTTGAATCCGTCTCACGGATTCAAACATATCATTCATACCTTTTCTTCCTTCTATGATTTGAATCCATCTAATGGATTTCAATCATATCATTCACATCTTTCATTCCTTACATGTGTTGAATCCGTTTCGCAGATTCAGACATATCATTTCTACATTTCCTTTCCTTGAATCCGTTTTACGGGTTCAAACATTCCATTCATGCCTTTCATCACTTGAATCCGTCTCGCGGATTCAAACATTGCATTCATACCTTTCATCCTTGAATCCGTCTCACGGATTCAAACATATTATTCATATCTTGTTGATCCGTACTTAATTACGGATTCCACATTCTTCATTCTTATCAGACATGTTTTTCATACTTTCATAGTGCTCTCAATTTCCCGAGAGTCTTACTTCCCATTTCACCCACACGCCCGCCTGCTACCTAACTCTACCGGACATACATGTAACAATTATCATGATCTCACGAACGTCATACGTTTCTCGTGTACTGGCCAGGTACACATTCCACATGGTAGTTTCGTGCCTTCATGTAATTGTCACCTTATGTCCGTAGACTTAGGTTTCGGCGCGTGTATCACTTCCAGTACTTCATTACTATACAGTCATTGTCTTTCATTTTAAAATTTTCCTTCCCTTAATGAACTTTACCATTACTTACACCCACATATTAAATATACGTACCTGGGCTCATTTTCCTATTTGTCTTATTACCTCTTTGCCTGCCTTAGTATTCATCCTAGACTGCATTCACGAATCATCCTCTTCCAACACTTATGCTTACCTTACACATACAAAACCGTCAGTTTCTTTATATGTACACATAAGTACATACTTACATTAGCCTTTACCTTTGGATCTTGATCGAGCCTTAGATTGTACGGATTTCTTATCTCATGAGCACACAAGTTTGAGTTCAAGTACTTACTTTCTTGTACTTGATTCTCTCAAACCAGGGCTCTGATACCAACTTGTAAGACCCTAAATCGTACATGTCAAAAGTCGCAGCGGAAACACGTACCATAAAATTTCTTTCATTATAAATACCTCAACTTATTTAAAATTTAACTTTAACACAGTTCTTTCTCATAAATCCGTAATCCTCTTATTAACTAGTTAAAAACATAGCTTTTGTTTACTACCTTATGTACATCAACGTTTCCGTACAATCTCTCTAGTGACTCGATCTTCGATCTTCAATCCTTGGATATCCTCATGACTGGTACTACCTGCGCTCACCACATAAAATTTCACAACATTAGTACGCATTATAACATACAAGGTTTGTTCACGTTTACTTCTCATTTCGTTACTCTTTACATCCCAGCTTTCCCATCCTGATCATATGATCCGTAGTGAGGCTTCTTTGGTATTCCTGCGTTACACTTCGTTCACCAAGCACGTAATTATTACCGTTAGTGATCAATTTCATTAGATGCATGTGTACATACTTTCATACAAACTGATACATACGTTTACGGTCACAAATAGCAACTTTCCTATATACGTATCTACATACATACGTACGTACCTACGCACGTGCATACCTAAATACATCCATTCCTACCTACATACATACATACCTGCATTCATACATACACACATACATACATACGTACATACATACTTATTACATGCCTTCACACAAACCTACATACGTGCATACCTTCGTACATACTCACTTGCGTACATACGTTCTACCTACCTACACTCCAACATACATACATTTAAACGCATAAGACATACATACGTATATACCTTTCTTACATCTTTACATACATGTAAACACTCGTGCATATCTTTATACGTACATAAATACACACCCGCATACATACATACGTTCCTACGCCTTCACATATATACATACTATCACACGTATCTTCATATATACCTAAATACGCATCTACATACACGTACAACATCTTGCATATCTCTTACATACTAATACGTTAATTACATGAGACTTAAACTTTGATTTATAGCCCATATTCATCTAAGGATCAATCAAAATCATGTTAGGAAAGTCCGCCGTAGTCCACGGATAACAAACCGAAGCCTACGATCCATAAATCAACTTAACTGACAAATTTCAGACTTTTGCACTTGGGGAGGTCGTCGGCGACGGCCCGTAGTTTTTCCCGTAGACAGGAAGATAACCCGTCGGAGAAAAACTGACTTTCCCTAGCCCGTCGGCGACGGCCTCCTTGCCCGTCGGCGACGGCCTCTCTAAAGTGCATTTTTCTGCAGTTCCATTTCAACGTCCGAACGCACTAAAACACGCATAACTTTCGAACCGCTTACCCGTTTAACCTCCCGTTTCTTCCTACATGCTTGTAAATTCACATTCTATCATATAAACTTAAAATCCCACATCCGGATTAAGGAAATTCTTATCTTACGCTTTATCGACTTATTGTCATTTCTTAATTATTTGACCCGTTATGGGTATTTGCGCATTAATTGATCTAAGACTAACAAAACCATACTTCCCACTTCCATACTTGTCCAAAACATTACACTAATCGTATAACTTGTTTCTAAACCTCTTATTAAGATCGTTTGCCCAAAATACCCATCAAGGGCATTTTGGTCATCTTTAAAACCCATCATTTACGACATAAGACTACGACACATAATTGACCTCAACCATCATGTTTAGTTAATTAAAACACCATATCCCCTAACCGAACATATGAAGTGATTACAGAAATCACTTACCTTATGCGTCCGTGCTCGTATCCGATTCCTCCCCTTTTCTTGACCCGTTATCCTTTCATGCTTGAGTCCGTCTTGACAGGATTCCTATACTCACTTTTCATCAAGATCACGCTCCTATTAGCATATGCATTCGTACATGTTAACAATCATATCAATCGCATATTTCACCCTTAACTTTCATTAGTCATTTCTAACATACATAACTCATATGATTATATTCACATCCGTTTAAACTCATGTAATTCATCATATAATCACAAATAACGCATATTGACATAACATGTACCATACGACTTCCTATAATCCTGCCTTTACGACAACGTGTCAATTCATGTTTCTTATGCTTAGTTGACTTCTGAAAGTCAACTATATACCATATTTCACCCTCGACTTATCATCATATACTCGTAACATCATAATCGACTATACGGACGACACTATATATATTTCATCATACACTTGATGTGAGTACTACCTTTTAAGCATAACGTACAACTATTTCATGCACAAATCTTCTAAACTCATACATAACCCATAAAAATCTACTACTAATCATCATGCATCATTCCCAAATAACATCAAACATATCATCATCACATTTATCCTAATTCTTCTAACAAGTATTCATCATATCCCTCATAATTCATCAACAATCCATAAGAATTGAACATAGATGATCATTCAAGTCATCATCCTTACCAAAACAAGTGGGTTTCACATCTAATCGTCAAATTAACACAAACCATACATAACCTATGTTCTATATGATGATTCTAACCCTTATACATGCTCAATTTCATATTAACTCACAGATTAGAACATAACCCACTTCACCCATGATCACCAATCTTAGATTTAAGACATACCTTATGATCCCCTCGTGAAGGTGATCATTAATCCGTTTTCCTTCTTGAATTTGAGCTTCGATTCACCCTTTAATTTGGTGATTTAGTGGAACTAGGGTTTGGAGCTCTTGAGAGCTCCTGAAGCTTCAAGAACACGCACGTATGTGTGTGTTTGTGTGTGTATTGACCCTTTTAATTAGTAGTCAACTTTCATTTGTTCCACTTTAGCCCCTCGTGTTTACCTTTAAAACATAACTGACACTACCCTCATCATTTAATATTCTTGACCATACCCTTAACTAGGTTAAATAGCCTAGTTATTTATTTCATGACGTGTCACCTAAGAACATACGACAAATATTAACATTCAGATTTTTTTGGGGCGTTACCTTCACAAGGGGATCATAAGGTATGTCTCAAAACTAAGATTGGTGATCTTATGTGAAGTGGGTTATGTGTTAATCTGTGAATCGGGATGAAATGGAGTATGAGTATGTGTTAGTATCATGATATAGAACATAGACTATGAATGGTTTGTGTTAATTTGATGTTTAGATGATAAACCTATTAGTTATGGTGATGAAGATGACTAGACTCATCACCTATGTCCAATTCTTGTTGAAAGATTTATGTATTATGTGGGTATGATGAATACTTGTTAGAAGAATTAGGAGAAATGTGATGATGATATGTTTGATGTGTATTTGGGAATGATACATGATGATTAGTAGTAGGTTTTGATGGGTTATGTATGAGTTTAGAAGATTTGTGCATGAAATAGTTGTACGTTATGCTTAAAAGGTAGTACTCACATCAAGTGTATGATGAAATGTATATAGTGTTGTCCGTATAGTCGATTATGATGTTGCGGGTATATGTTAATAAGTCGATGATTACATATGGTTAATAGTTGACTTTTGAAAGTCAACAAGTATAAGAAACATGATTTGACTCGTTGTCGTAAAGGTAGGATTATAGGAAGTCGTTTGGTACATGTTATGTTAATATGCGTTATGTGTGATTACATGATGAATTACATGAGTTGGAAAGGAGATGGAGTTGATTTCTATGTAGTATGCTTGTTAGAATCGACTAAGGGAAGTTAAGTGTGGATTATGCGAGTGGTATGATTGTTAACATGTACAAATGGGTATGCTAACAAGAATGTGGTTTCGATGACATGGAAGTGTAGGGACCATGTCGAGACGGGCTCAAGCAAGATGTGTTAACGGGTCAAGAAGGGGCAAGGATCGGATACGAGCGCGGACGCATAAGGTAAGTGATTTCTGTAATCACTTCATATGTTCGATTAGGGGATATGGTGTTTTAATTAAATAAACATGATGGTCGAGGTCAATTATGTGTCGTAGTCTTATGTCGTAAAGGATGGGTTTTAAAGATGATCCAAATGCCCTTGATGGGTATTTTGGGCAAACGATCTTAATAAGAGGTTTAGAAACAAGTTATACGATTAGTGTAATGTTTTGGACAAGTATGGAAGTGGGAAGTATGGTTTTGTTAGTCTTAGATCAATTAATGCGCAAATACCCATAACGGGTCAAATAATTAAGAAATGACAATAAGTCGCTAAAGCGTAAGATAAGAATTTCCTTAACCCGGATGTGGGATTTTAAGTTTATATGATAGTATGTGAATTTACAAGCATGTAGGAAGAAACGGGAGGTTAAACGGGTAAGCGGTTCGAAAGTTATGCGCATTTTAGTGCGTTCGGACGTTGAAATGGAACTGCAGAAAAATGCACTTTAGAGAGGCCGTCGCCGACGGGCAAGGAGGCCGTCGCCGACGGGCTAGGGAAAATCAGTTTTTCTCCGACGGGTTATCTTCCTGTCTACGGGAAAAACTACGGGCCGTCGCCGACGGGCCCTAGGGCCGTCGCCGACGACCTCCCCAAGTCCAAAAGTCCGAAATTTGTCAGTTAAGTTGATTTATGGATCGTAGGCTTCGGTTTGTTATCCGTGGACTACGGCGGACTTTCCTAACATGATTTTGATTGATCCTTAGATGAATATGGGCTATAAATCAAAGTTTAAGTCTCATGTAATTAACGTATTAGTATGTAAGAGATATGCAAGATGTTGTACGTGTATGTAGATGCGTATTTAGGTATATATGAAGATACGTGTGATAGTATGTATATATGTGAAGGCGTAGGAACGTATGTATGTATGCGGGTGCGTATTTATGTATGTATAAAGATATGCACGAGTGTTTACATGTATGTAAAGATGTAAGAAAGGTATATACGTATGTATGTCTTATGCGTTTAAATGTATGTATGTTAGAGTGTAGGTAGGTAGAACGTATGTACGCAAGTGAGTATGTACGAAGGTATGCACGTATGTAGATTTGTGTGAAGGCATGTAATAAGTATGTATGTATGTATGTATGTATGTATGTATGTATGTGTGTATGTATGAATGTAGGTATGTATGTATGTAGGTAGGAATGGATGTATTTAGGTACGCACGTACGTAGGTACGTACGTATGCATGTAGATACGTATATAAGAAAGTTGCTATTGTGACCGTAAACGTATGTATCAGTTTGTATGAAAGTATGTACGCATGCATCTAATGAAATTGATCCCTAATGGTAATAAGTACGTGCTTGGTGAATGAAGTGTAACGCAGGAATACCAAAGAAGCCTCACTACGGATCATATGATCAGGATGGGAAAGCTGGGATGTAAAGAGTAACGAAACGAGAAGTAAACGTGAACAAACCTTGTATGTTATAATGCGTACTAATGTTGTGAAATTTTATGTGGTGAGCGCAGGTAGTACCAGTCATGAGGATATCCAAGGATTGAAGATCGAAGATCGAGTCACCAGAGAGATTGTACGGAAACGTTGATGTACATAATGTACTAAACATAAGCTATGTTTTTAACTAGTTAATAAGAGGATGACAGATTTATGAGAAAGAACTGTGTTAAAGTTAAGATTTAAATAAGTTGAGGTATTTATAATGAAAGAAATTTTATGATACGTGTTTCCGCTGCGACTTTTGACATGTACGATTTAGGGTCTTACAAGTGCGCAGGTAGTACCAGTCATGAGGATATCCAAGGATTGAAGATCGAAGATCGAGTCACCAGAGAGATTGTACGGAAACGTTGATGTACATAATGTAGTAAACATTAGCTATGTTTTTAACTAGTTAATAAGAGGATGACGGATTTATGAGAAAGAACTGTGTTAAAGTTAAGATTTAAATAAGTTGAGGTATTTATAATGAAAGAAATTTTATGATACGTGTTTCCGCTGCGACTTTTGACATGTACGATTAAGGGTCTTACAAGTTGGTATCAGAGCCCTGGTTTGAGGGAATCAAGTACGAGAAGGTAAGTACTTGAACTCAAACTTGTGTGCTCTCGAGATAAGAAATCCGTACAATCTAAGACTCGATCAAGATCCAAAGGTAAAGGCTAATGTAAGTAGGTACTTATGTGTACGTATAAAGAAAATGACGGTTTTGTATGTGCAAGGTAAGCATAAATGTTGGAAGAGGATGATCCGTGAATGCAGTCTAGGATGAATGCTAAGGCAGGCAAATAGGTAATAAGACAAATAGGCAAATGAGCCCAGGTACGTAAATTTAATATGTGGATGTAAGTAATGGTAAAGTTCATTAAGGGAAGGAAATTTTTTTTTAAATAAAAGACAATGACTGTATAGTAATGAATTACTGGAAGTGATACACGCGCCGAAACCTAAGTCTACGAACATAAGGTGACAATTACATGAAGCCACGAAACTACTATGTGGATGGTGTACCTGGCCAGTACACGAGAAACGTATGACGTTCGTGAGATCATGATAATTGTTACAGGTATGTCCGGTAGAGCTAGGTAGCAGGCGGGCGTGTGGGTGAAATGGGAAGTAAGACTCTCGGGGAATTGAGAGTACTATGAAAGTATGAAAAACATGCCTGATAAGAATGAAGAATGTGGAATCCGTAATTTAGTACGGATCAACAAGATATGAATGATATGTTTGAATCCGTGAGACGGATTTAAGGATGAAAGGTATGAATGCAATGTTTGAATCCGCGAGACGGATTCAAGGGATGAAAGGTATGAATGGAATGTTTGAAACCGTAAAACGGATTCAAGGAAAGGAAATGTAGAAATGATATGTCTGAATCTGTGAAACGGATTCAAGGAAGAAAGGCATGAATTACATGTAAGAAGTAGAATGTGTGGTACGTTATAGCAGAATTATTGATGTGATGGAACCAATCGTATTGGTGAAAGAATGTGCACGAGCGGAAGCTCATTATAAGGATAAATGAACCCTGGTCTGTGACGGCTAGTAATCGAGGATAAGATGTTCGATCTGGGTTACGGATCGTCGGATTGTGAAATGAAAAGAGGTTAGTAAGATGTTTAACTTATGATTGTATGGATATAAACTAGTATGACACACATTTACATATGTAAATTAAGTAATGCATGAAGTGAAAGCAATAGTGATGTGAAATGGACAAAATGATTTAAAGATGACGTAAAGGTATGCAAGGTATAAGTAACTGTAGAAAACGTAGAGAAGATAATAAGGGTTAAATGGAATGAAGAAGGTTTCGGGGACAAAACCTTGTTTAAGGGTGGTAGACTTGTAACGCCCCAAAATCGGAATGTTAATATTTGTCGTATGTTCTTACGTGACACGTCATGAAATAAATAACTAGGCTATTTAACCTAGTTAAGAGTAGGGTCAAAAGCATTAAATGATGAAAGTTGTGCCAAGAATGTTAAATGGTAAACATAAGGGGCTAGATGGTATAGAATGAAAGTTGAGTTATTAAAAGAAAATATCAACACACACAAACACACATTCGTGTGTGTTCTAGATCAATCAGGAGCTCCCAAAGAGCCAAACCCTAGCTCAACCTTAAATGATCAAATTGAAGGATAAATCGAAGCTCAAATTCAGGAATGAACATGGATTAATGATCACCTTCACAAGGGGATCATAAGGTATGTCTCAAAACTAAGATTGGTGATCTTATGTGAAGTGGGTTATGTGTTAATCTGTGAATCGGGATGAAATGGAGTATGAGTATGTGTTAGTATCATGATATAGAACATAGACTATGAATGGTTTGTGTTAATTTGATGTTTAGATGATAAACCTATTAGTTATGGTGATGAAGATGACTAGACTCATCACCTATGTCCAATTCTTGTTGAAAGATTTATGTATTATGTGGGTATGATGAATACTTGTTAGAAGAATTAGGAGAAATGTGATTATGATATGTTTGATGTGTATTTGGGAATGATACATGATGATTAGTAGTAGGTTTTGATGGGTTATGTATGAGTTTAGAAGATTTGTGCATGAAATAGTTGTACGTTATGCTTAAAAGGTAGTCCGCACATCAAGTGTATGATGAAATGTATATAGTGTTGTCCGTATAGTCGATTATGATGTTGCGGGTATATGTTAATAAGTCGATGATTACATATGGTTAATAGTTGACTTTTGAAAGTCAACAAGTATAAGAAACATGATTTGACTCGTTTTCGTAAAGGTAGGATTATAGGAAGTCGTTTGGTACATGTTATGTTAATATGCGTTATGTGTGATTACATGATGAATTACATGAGTTGGAAAGGAGATGGAGTTGATTTCTATGTAGTATGCTTGTTAGAATCGACTAAGGGAAGTTAAGTGTGGATTATGCGAGTGGTATGATTGTTAACATGTACAAATGGGTATGCTAACAAGAATGTGGTTTCGATGACATGGAAGTGTAGGGACCATGTCGAGACGGGCTCAAGCAAGATGTGTTAACGGGTCAAGAAGGGGCAAGGATCGGATACGAGCGCGGACGCATAAGGTAAGTGATTTCTGTAATCACTTCATATGTTCGATTAGGGGATATGGTGTTTTAATTAAATAAACATGATGGTCGAGGTCAATTATGTGTCGTAGTCTTATGTCGTAAAGGATGGGTTTTAAAGATGACCAAAATGCCCTTGATGGGTATTTTGGGCAAACGATCTTAATAAGAGGTTTAGAAACAAGTTATACGATTAGTGTAATGTTTTGGACAAGTATGGAAGTGGGAAGTATGGTTTTGTTAGTCTTAGATCAATTAATGCGCAAATACCCATAACGGGTCAAATAAGTAAGAAATGACAATAAGTCGCTAAAGCGTAAGATAAGAATTTCCTTAATCCGGATGTGGGATTTTAAGTTTATATGATAGTATGTGAATTTACAAGCATGTAGGAAGAAACGGGAGGTTAAACGGGTAAGCGGTTCGAAAGTTATGCGCGTTTTAGTGCGTTCGGACGTTGAAATGGAACTGCAGAAAAATGCACTTTAGAGAGGCCGTCGCCGACGGGCTAGGGAAAATCAGTTTTTCTCCGACGGGTTATCTTCCTGTCTACGGGAAAAACTACGGGCCGTCGCCGACGACCTCCCCAAGTCCAAAAGTCTGAAATTTGTCAGTTAAGTTGATTTATGGATCGTAGGCTTCGGTTTGTTATCCGTGGACTACGGCGGACTTTCCTAACATGATTTTGATTGATCCTTAGATGAATATGGGCTATAAATCAAAGTTTAAGTCTCATGTAATTAACGTATTAGTATGTAAGAGATATGCAAGATGTTGTACGTGTATGTAGATGCGTATTTAGGTATATATGAAGATACGTGTGATAGTATGTATATATGTGAAGGCGTAGGAACGTATGTATGTATGCGGGTGCGTATTTATGTATGTATAAAGATATGCACGAGTGTTTACATGTATGTAAAGATGTAAGAAAGGTATATACGTATGTATGTCTTATGCGTTTAAATGTATGTATGTTGGAGTGTAGGTAGGTAGAACGTATGTACGCAAGTGAGTATGTACGAAGGTATGCACGTATGTAGATTTGTGTGAAGGCATGTAATAAGTATGTATGTATGTATGTGTGTATGTATGAATGTAGGTATGTATGTATGTAGGTAGGAATGGATGTATTTAGATACGCACGTACGTAGGTACGTACGTATGTATGTAGATACGTATATAAGAAAGTTGCTATTGTGACCGTAAACGTATGTATCAGTTTGTATGAAAGTATGTACGCATGCATCTAATGAAATTGATCCCTAATGGTAATAAGTACGTGCTTGGTGAATGAAGTGTAACGCAGGAATACCAAAGAAGCCTCACTACGGATCATATGATCAGGATGGGAAAGCTGGGATGTAAAGAGTAACGAAACGAGAAGTAAACGTGAACAAACCTTGTATGTTATAATGCGTACTAATGTTGTGAAATTTTATGTGGTGAGCGCAGGTAGTACCAGTCATGAGGATATCCAAGGATTGAAGATCGAAGATCGAGTCACCAGAGAGATTGTACGGAAACGTTGGTGTACATAATGTAGTAAACATAAGCTATGTTTTTAACTAGTTAATAAGAGGATGACGGATTTATGAGAAAGAACTGTGTTAAAGTTAAGATTTAAATAAGTTGAGGTATTTATAATGAAAGAAATTTTATGATACGTGTTTCCGCTGCGACTTTTGACATGTACGATTAAGGGTCTTACAGTTATGCATTTAAGCGTTCGGATCGGTTTATGTAACTAGTTTACGTAAGTTTGCCCCAAACGGGTTTAACCTTATCAGTTTTGCTTCAAAATCCAGAATATACTTAGTTTACCCATATTATACAAGTCTTCATACTTGTTGGGTCTAAATGACATTCTATTCCGGTCATCGCTTAATCGAGCGTATCGTACCGTTTTAGATATTTTAAGCTAGCCGGTCTAAGTCTACGACTTAAATAAGACCGTTAGCATTCTAAATTGATTATATATTACCATCACTCCAGACTAGAGCCACCTGGTAAAAGCTACCTGCATTTAGATAGATTGGATACGACTGAGTTATTTTGCTGTGAATCAAGTATTAGCTCAGGTAAATACTTTTAACTTATTTTCCCTTATACGGGCTTGGGATACGGTATTATAATAATACCGCTTGGTCGGGTATGGAATCATTTAATCGGATTGTGATTAATAAATTACATAACCCGTTTTAATCTGTTTTGTCTGATAACATAAACATTGGGGGTTAATACGACCGTGTCCTGGATATCCTCGGCTCATTTCATTTGAAAATGGCCACGACCTATGCACGGGGTGTAGGCATACACCTGACAGATGCAAATGCTAAATAACCCACATGTTGGGGATAACTCCTTGTGGGTTCTATAAGTGGTGAGTCGGTTAATCATGACCGGCTTCCAAACCGGCCCCATATGTATGACAAACATATAAAAGTGTATACAAGATTATTTTTAAATAATTGTCCCAAGTTATAAAAGATTTTCATGTGCCTTGTGCACTTAAATCAATTTTCATAAACTCTTTTCAAATGAGTCGGTTAATTGTATTTACCAGTGTAAACTGACGTATTTTCAAAAGACTAAGTGACAGGTACTACTCGTAATTGGCTGGGAGCTGCTCGGTATCGAAATAAAGGATCTTGCAAATCCTTAAAGATGCCTTAAAGTCGGCTAAACTTCATTTCATACATTTTGTAACGATCCGCCTGTGGATTGATATTACAAGCTCGTCTATAATTAATACTTGATATTTTCAGAAAATTGGGTTTGTAATAATATTTTATATTCCAAGACTTCCGCTATGCTGTAATCTGTGTTTAATTGTTTATGATGATATAAACTACGTCACGATACTCCCCACCGGGCCCACCGGTAATATGTGGAAATATCGGGGTGTGACAGGTTGGTATCAGAGCCAACATTGAGTGAATTAAACACTGACCTTTTGTGTTTAATCTCAATGACACAGTAGCATATTCCTTAGACCTCCTGAGTCTAGACTTAACATAGGAATGCTCTCATCCCTATTAAGTAAACATTGTTTTCGATTTTATGTATTTTGAATATGTCGCCAAGCAAGGAAGCCGTTGATGGAGATTCTTCTCATCCGAAGCCAGGGAATGTTAAGCTTCATATCACGGCCTGGATAAGCGTGCGACCGGTTTGGAGGAAAGACCTTTATGGACCTATTCTCAAAAACCAAACTTATTGAAATTCTCAATCAGACTTCGGAGTCCATACCGAAGGTCCTTGAGGCTCCAAATTTTGAAGTCTGTACCAGTGGAGTCCATACCAGGTGGTCCCTGAGGCTCCCGTATTGAAAATAATACAAGTGGATCCTAATGATCCCTATTTCTTACCTCCAAGTTTTGAAATCTCAGACTTGGATTATATCAGTCAAAACCCAATCCGTGATCCATATCATTCTTTGACCATAGAATCCTTGAATTCTACTTCTATAACGGATCCTGATTGGAATACTTACTTTATTCACTGAGATCTTCAGTATCCCTATCGTGTTCGGTAAATAAAGAAGAGAAACAATCAAAATGAAGCATAGAGAATCCTTCTTCCATAATACTCATTGTCTTTTAAGTCCATATAAGGACCTATCTCTTCTATATAGTCCCTGTGTGGACATACCTTTCGACTTAAGACCATGTATGGGCATTTGCTATTTAGTCC
>JARYGA010006329.1:0-16844 GCA_030545235.1 Helianthus tuberosus
ATTGGTGATGCTGATTTTCGAAAAAAGTACTAATTTTAAGTACACAACGGGTGTCGTTTTACCAATTAGATGTTCACTAGGTAGGTTTAGTGATGGTTGTGGCGCACGTTGTTCAGAAGGTGTCTCAGGCGTTATTTGCTGCAGCTCCACCTGCGCCGGCTGCTGGCTGGAAGGCGTCCCTGTTTCAAAGCTACCAGGAGTCGTCTCTATCGTTATTTGTTGCAGCTCCAGCTGCTGGCTGGGAGGTGTCCCCCTTTCAAAGCTACCAGAAGTCGTCCCAGTCGTTATTTGCTGCAGCTCTACCTGCGCCGGCTGCTGGCTTGAAGGCGTCCCTGTTTCAATGCTTTCGGGGTCCATTTTTTGGCCACCTGCATGCATATTCAGCTCAAACCATTAATTAGGCATGAATTCGTGTAAGCGATAACATGGTATTTAAATAGTGCAAAATAAACTAAGTAATTAAAATCATAGTGAGTAATCTCATACAATACGTACGTATCTTTCGGAATCTGTATGTATTATGCAAAGTAGGAATGTGTAGTTAAACACATAGGAATGGATCTATATATAGATGCAGAATTGCATGGGCGAAGTCAAAGTAAGCGTTTATAGAAAATTGCAGGTTGGGTGATAAATTAAAAAAAAAAACCTTTAAATATATAAAAGGTGGTGATGATGTGGCAATGTTTTCAAGTGTTTTTGTGTTTTCTTATTGAGTGGGTTTTTGATGTTTTTTAAGGGTGAGTGTTTTTCTGATGTGGCAGCTGACTGGACATGTTTTTAGGTGTTTTTAGGTGTTGTTATTGTGGATGCTAAATAGGTGATTTTTCAATTTTTTCAATGCCTATGTTGCATATTTGCATGTTTTTCCTATTGTGATGTTTGTTTTTCATATCCATTTTTTGGGTGATGTATGTCTACAAAAACAAGAAAAAATGGATGGATGGTGGGTTCATTGGCAGGCAAGTGGGGTTGGGTAGGTGGGTTGGGTATTAATTTAAAAAAAAGTGGTGATGATGTGTTAAATGGTTTTAGGTTTTCTTATTGGGTTGGTTTAGGTGTTTTTAAAGAATTGGTGTTTTTATGAAGTGGCGACGTGGCATATTTTTATGTGTTTTTAGTCTTCCTTATTGGTGATGCTGATTTTCGAAAAAAGTACTAATTTTAAGTACACAACGGGTGTCGTTTTACCAATTAGATGTTCACTAGGTAGGTTTAGTGATGGTTGTGGCGCACGTTGTTCAGAAGGTGTCTCAGGCGTTATTTGCTGCAGCTCCACCTGCGCCGGCTGCTGGCTGGAAGGCGTCCCTGTTTCAAAGCTACCAGGAGTCGTCTCTATCGTTATTTGTTGCAGCTCCAGCTGCTGGCTGGGAGGTGTCCCCCTTTCAAAGCTACCAGAAGTCGTCCCAGTCGTTATTTGCTGCAGCTCTACCTACGCCGGCTGCTGGCTTGAAGGCGTCCCTGTTTCAATGCTTTCGGGGTCCATTTTTTGGCCACCTGCATGCATATTCAGCTCAAACCATTAATTAGGCATGAATTCGTGTAAGCGATAACATGGTATTTAAATAGTGCAAAATAAACTAAGTAATTAAAATCATAGTGAGTAATCTCATACAATACGTACGTATCTTTCGGAATCTGTATGTATTATGCAAAGTAGGAATGTGTAGTTAAACACATAGGAATGGATCTATATATAGATGCAGAATTGCATGGGCGAAGTCAAAGTAAGCGTTTATAGAAAATTGCAAGTTGGGGATTGAAATATCAAAGACAAAGGACTTGTTCAAAACAAAGATTCATGAAATATTCTGGGACCCAAGCATGTAAAAATATGAAAAGGATAGTGAAATTTATTCAACATGTGGTTGAATATATTCTACTTGAAAAGAATGCACAAATCCATTGTTTGGCATTACATATATAAACAAAATCCCGCATAAAAGAGAATACCTGTAAGTGTTTTTTCTTGCTTGGCAGAGAAATTGATTGGGAGGATAAGGTTTGAGCTGTGAAAGACGAGAGCTCAAAGCCACACGTTATATCAGAGTACTTGCAAAGGGGAAGGGGTGTGATTGTAACTTTCAGTTGACCCAAAACCAAAAGTCTTTGTAAATTACACATATGGTCCCTCTGATTTAGATCAAATTCTGGTTTGGTCCCTAAAGTTCTTTATTTTTGAATTTGGTTCACATGGATATTATTTTTTTTATTAAGTCTATGTTTTTTTTTATTAAGTTTATGTTTCTTTTTCAAGTTTATGTAATGTGTTTTTAATATTAATGAAAATATTTTGTTAGTTTATTTGTTAAAGGTTAAAAAAAAGTAGAAGATTAAAAAAATAAAAAACATAAAAGTGGTGAGGTAGGATCATCTAGGACCATCCTCCATACCCTCTACTTTTGTGGGATGGACCATCCTTGGGAGGACTATGACGTGGTAATATATTTTTGTGTGACTATCTTTGTGTATGTATTCATATCACTAGGCTATCATCCGGGAACATCCGAGGTTCGAAAAATTTAGTTTTCAATAATAAAAAGGTACATAAACAACATTTTAAAACTCATTAGTATCTTGGAGTTGAAGAGTTGTAGACATCAACCAGTTTACGCTTGTTGATTTTATTGATATCAGAACTGGTATTGGCATCATCGTTCTTAACGCTTTGAATATAACTTTTTCTTTGGATAAATTTTTCATTGTTTCCCTGAGACAAATTTTGGGCAGAAAACTATTGGTTGCTAATTTTGGGTAAGGATAGGTTTGGGTCAGGTTGGGTTCAGGTAAAGATGAGATGAACAAAAAATTAAAAATAAAATAAATATATATAAAATTTAGAAAAAAATTATAAAAAATATAAAAATGATAAAAAAAATTATAAAAATTAAAAATATATAAAAAATAGCAAAATTATAAAAAATGATAAAAAAAATTATGAAAAAAACTAAACAAAATAAGTAAATAATATATAAAATGCAAACCCATTTTAACCTGTCATCAACCCGCCTATTTTGACCCGTCACCTATTGTTTGAGTCGACTATTCAAGAGATAATGGTGCACCATTATTAGTTGGTCCACTAAACAACATAAACCAAAATGCAAACCCATGCAAAGGAGCTTAAACAAAAAAAAAGAATTAATCAAAGTACTGTAAGAAAATAAAAAAAAAACCTTAAAAGTGTTTTACAAAAGGTACAGTTCATGTAACCATTCTTTTAGGTGTTTTCTGAATGCCTTTTACAAAAGGATATCTAAAACAAAAAGGTTGGACTAAGACCTGGAATCCTTTTGATGACAAAGTAGCAGGTGCAAATAGAAGATGAACACAAAAATGATCACCTCCTAACGGAAAAGACCATAAAATCATTTAATACGGGTCATTAAGAACACGTAAGGTTACAAATTTCGTGTCACATACTACAAATGAAGTTGTCTACAAATTTCGTGTCGTAGCTTATCCAATAGACCAATACAACTATGCGCTGCTGCGCCTAACCACTGTAATTGATTTCTTTAAAGTCTACATTCAGAAATGCCATTTCCCTATTGATTTTTAACTCTTTTACAGGCACCCATTACTCGCCATGTCTAAATTTCTTTCAATCGGCACTTTCTAAACAACACAAGACCATAAATTTCATGCTCCCACCTCCCACTACATTAGGTTGTATAATTTTGTAATGGTAGGAAACTCCATCTGAATAAGAAAAAATATTAATAAATGGGTCATTAACAATACATAGCACAAACATTAGACAAATACAAAAACTAAAATAGGAAGACAAAATAAAAGTAGGAACAAAAGCAAAACAATTCTCCAAATAAATAAGGAAAAACGACATACCTACACAAAATTAACAAAACTAAAGCAACACGATACCTACACAACTATTTCATTTAATCCTAAATATGTTTCAGGAAGTTGAGGTGTTAAACTTAACCAACTTTTATGGCATGTTAATCCAAAAATCTACTTGGTATTTTTCAACTAAACTCAGAGTCATGCCTTACTTTTAAAACAAAGGGATCTAATATTCCCAGTTGTTGCAAATTATTACCTAGGAGCGGGGGCGTCTTCTCGGATAGAATAACAACTTTGGTTTTGCAGTGGGTCAAAGCTCAGCAAATCAGTAATGCCTACACTGAAGATCTTAATATCTTCGTTAGTATAAACGGATCAAATGGGTAATTTAAGTCTTTTTATTATTACAATCGAAAAGGCTCAAGTATAATGAGCAAAAAATAAGCTTGGCCAGGTTTTAATCCATATGTCATACGTGGTGTTGGTAGATTCTCGTTCTTCCACTCCTAACTCCCAAGTCCAAATGACACCGACTTCGAATCTAAAGAAGAAAATTACACACCATATGAAATATAATATGATTTCAATTTCAACAAACAACAATCACTCAACATAGGTGAACTACACTACCCAGCCCAAATTTCAGCTACAAAATATTGATTTGAATAAATATAAAATTAGTTATTTGATTAAGATTGCTTAGTTATCAAATACTATCATCTGAAACCAAACAGTCCATAAATTTTGTCCTACCCATTCCCAATTGCCAGTTAACACCATTGATTTTTAATTACACCAGCACATGGCATCGTTATATTATGTATCAAGTTAATTTCAAGTTAGAGTTAATTACACAAATGGGTCCTGTGGTTTATACCTAATTTCGCCTTTGGGTACCAACTTTTTTTTAACAGGTTTAGGTTTTATGGTTTCAATTTTGTAACACATTTGGGTACTAACACCAAAATTTGTTAATTAATGACTAAAATACCCTTGCATTTTTTTAAGTTTATCAATGTAACACATTTGGGTACTAACACCTAATTTTATTTAAGTTTAAATCAATTTTACAAAGTCTATTTATTTTTTTATTTTCATCTTTTTATTATATCTCTTAATTAACATAAAATCTATTTATTTTTTTTATTTTCATATTTTTATTAAATTTCTTATTTAACATAAAATCTACTTGTTACACTAGTATTTTTTTAAATAGATTTTTTTAAATAAAATCTACTAGCTATATAGTTTTATGTAAATTAAATTTCTTACTCGTTTTAAATAATGTAAACTTTACTCGTTTTCAATTTTGGATAGATATGATTGATAATAATAAATATTTTTCATGTAAAAAAAAGTAAGCAGTTTTTTAACTAGTTTTTTTGTTCATTTACATTTTACTATTTTAGAAAGATATTTAATTTACATAAAATCTGCTAGTTACACTAGTAAAATCTACTAGCTATATAGTTTTATGTAAATTAAATATCATTTTTTACAAAAAAAAAAAAACGAGTTTAAAAAAGGCTTAAACTTTTTTAGTTTTATCTAAGATACCTAGCTATATAGTTTTATCTAAAATACCTAAGTATATAATTTTATGTAAACTAAATATCTTTCTAAAATAGTAAAATATAAATGAACAAAAAATGAGTTAAAAAAAGGCTTAATTTTTTTTTTCATGAAAGATATTTATTATTATCAATCATATCTATCCAAAATTGAAAACGAGTAAGGTTTATATTATTTAAAACGAGTAAGAAATTTAATTTACATAAAACTATATAGCTAGTAGATTTTATTTAAAAAATCTATTCAAAAAATACTGGTGTAACAAGTAGATTTTATGTTAAATAAGAAATTTAATAAAAATATGAAAATAAAAAAAATAAATAGATTTTATGTTAATTAAGAGATATAATAAAAAGATGAAAATAAAAAAAATAAATAGATTTTGTAAAATTGATTTAAACTTAAATAAAATTAGATGTTAGTACCCAAATGTGTTACATTGATAAACTTAAAAAAAATGCAAGGGTATTTTAGTCATTAATTAACAAATTTTTGTGTTAGTACCCAAAGGTGTTACAAAATTGAAACCAAAAAACCTAAACCTGTTAAAAAAAAAAGTTAGTACCCAAAGGCGAAATTAGGTATAAACCACAGGACCCATTTGTGTAATTAACTCTACAAGTTATGTTAAATTCATATTAAGCAAACTTACATAATACACTATACTATAAGCACGATTCAACCAGAATCTTCGGTTAATTTTACCACAAATCGAACAAAAAACAAGCAAACTTACGTAATACACTATACTATAAGCACGAATGCACGATTCAACCAGAATCTTTGGTTAGTTTTTCTTCAAATCGAACGCAAATCAAGCAAAATTACATGATAAACCACAATTCGTTACCTTTGTGGGAACGATGATGAAATTGGCTGGATCGATTAGAATTAGGGTTTCAACTTTCAAGTAATTCGCAGGAGAAGTTTGGACATCCAACTGCAACCCATCCTGACCCGTCCCGTTTTTTTACCTTGGCCCATCCTGATCCATTGGGTTTTTGTTTTAATTTCAAGTTTACCCATCCTGACCCCCTTGACTATAAACTTGATCCAAATTAACCCATTAATTTATTTTCAGCACCCAAATCAACCCAAAATTTCAAAGTTGGGTTAATATTGCAGGTCTAAGTAAACCATAAAATCAACCCAATGGACAATGACTATTGTTTTATACACAAAAGGGTATAAGGAAGCAACATACCGGCCAGCCAGAACACGATCCATGTCATGTAACTCAGCTTCAAGAAACCGACACCCGCGCATAAACTTTTCAGTTTGGTATGAATAATTCTTTCCTGAAACAGGATATCGAGGTTACATAAATTGAAGTTATATGCACTTTCCTTGCATACTTCTTATAATAATTAACATGTGACCATTTTACCCTTCACTTTCTCATTAAACTTCAAACTCTCATATCCTAATAACCTAATGCAAGTTTAAAGCGAAGGGTATAAACGCCATAAATTTATAAATAAGTAATTTGAACTTATGATATTTTGTTGGGTAAATATGGTATTGTACCAAGTTTAATCACCCCAAGAAAGAAAACTACCATTCCGCAGCAGAAGATTTGGCCCCTGCACATACAGCAAACAAACATTCCACAATTTTAGAAAAAAAGGGTTTATGTTGAGTTAAATTAACCAACTTTCACCAATTTACAGATTATGGCCTATAGTTTTTGTTAGGGTGATCTATATAAGAAATCATTATAATACTTCCAACAAAAAATAATTGTGAACGATGTGCCTCTCATAAACAAATTAACACATCTACCCTTTTAAGAATAAGAAGGGGTTACCAACCACTTTATAATTACAAGTAAAGCCATTAACGTTTACAGTTATAAAATTTTGAGTTAATTACTGTTTTCGTCCCTGTGGTTTGTCAAAAATCACCATTTCAGTCCATTAGTTTAAAATTTGCGATTTCAGTCCCTGTGATTTCACTTTCGTAACCATTTCAGTCCAGTCTCCTAACACCGTCTATTTTAAAGTTAAGTTTTTAATAAAATACCTAAATTACCCTTGTGTTAATTAAATATGGACTTATATGATTTTATTGTTGTATGACATATGGACTTAAATTGGATTGTAGGGTTCGACCCACCATGGCTTCGGTAGAGGTAGAAGTCTGGCACTATTTTTACATATATGGTTCCAAAATTTTAATTTTGGATTTTAAAATAGAAAATGTCCAGGTAAGCATTATTTTTCAAAGTTATTTTGTTAACTGATGCTGCTAGGAGGATATTAATTGGGGTGGGGTAATGGGTCGCCGGACATAAGAGGGTGGGGTTGTGATGCCGGAGAAGATGACCGGAAATTTTTGCCGGAAATGAGAGCAAGGATGGAGTGGGGTGGGGTAGCGTGGGGTTGTATTTTAACAAGTGGGTCCTAGAATACAATCTTTTAAATTTTCATGGTTTTTTATTTAATTAACACAAGGGTAATTTAGGTATTTCATTAAAAACTTAACGGTAAAATAGACGGTGTTAGGAGACTGGACTGAAATGGTTACGAAAGTGAAACCGCAGTGACTGAAATAGTGATTTTTGACAAACCATGTGGACGAAAACAGTAATTAACTCATTTAGATATCTTTTTGTTTTTTTATTAATAAGGGCATTATGGTCAATTCAGGTGTACTTAACAGAATAAATGGATGGGGTTAACGGAGGTGGACTGAAATGGTTACGAAAGTGAAACCACATGGACTGAAATCGCAATTTTTAAACTAATGGACTGAAATAGTGATTTTTGACAAACCACAGGGACGAAAATAGTAATTAACTCTAAAATTTATTACAAGGTTAAAGAACTCAAAACAAAAATTAATATACGAACAAATAAAGATGTTTTTATAAAAAAATTAATATTTAATATTCAATCACCGAACTTACATGAGTCGGTCGGAACTCGCCATCTCCAATTCTTTCTGGAAGTCCCTTGACTTTGAACCCGTCATCTCCAATTCTGTCTCATAGTCCCTTTAGCAACTTCAAACATCACCGGTTCGTCATCATCTTAGACCACTATGAAAACCAATCGTTGTTACAAAAAAAAGGTGAACCGAAACTCAACAGAAACGTAAACTGCAAATAAAAGTTTTATTCTCACATAATAGCCATGATAACAACTCAACGTCAACAACCATATTTAACATTGATTGAATAGTCAAAATAGGTTGTTATAATATATTTTTGTAGAGGATTGTAATGGAGTAATTCACTCCATAATGTATGGTTATCCTTCTGTATATGTTCATATCATTCTTTATTGTAGAATTCCAAAGAGTTTTATTCTCACATGGTATCATCTGCCTAGGTTACTCTTCCCAACATCCATCGTAACCCTACCTTTTTTCTTTTCACTTATCCTCCATGGTTGGACCTACTAATTCATCTTCTTCTTTCGATCCAACCACCACTCCGCTCCACACTCTCCTACATCTCATCACAATCAAACTCACCTCCACAAACTATCTCCTCTGGAAAAGCCAAGTTGAACCTGTCATTTCCTATCTTCATCTCCTCGGATACATAGACGGCTCCTCCGTCGCACCAACAGAAACCGTCAGCGCTGATGACAAAACCACCCCAAATCCGGACTTTATTAAATGGAAGGAAGCAGACCAAAGAGTGCTCCTTCTTCTCCATTCAACCATATCTGAAGAAACTCATGCTGATTCGGGTAATAATCATGTCACCTTTGGTAACGGTCAATCGCTACGTCACTCAAATCGGTAACACAACCATTAATAACATACCCTTAAATAACATCCTTGTTGTTCCAAATCTTACAAAGAATCTACTCTCTATTAGTATATTAACAAACGATTCACCCGTTGATGTCTTATTTTCTAATAATTTTTTCACATTCAGGACCGAAAAACGGCGGCGGTGCTCGCTAGAGGCACATGTCAGGACGGATTTTATGTCCTATCTCAAAGTCACAAGTCCTTTATTGCTGCTCCTCATCTTTGAGCCTCGTTATATAAATGGCATAGCCGTTTAGGCCATGTCTCGTTTGATGTCATTTCCAATTTAAATAAGCTCGGATACATATTTGTTACTTCTTTATTACGTAAACTGGGTCTATGTTTGTCTTATCAATTATCCAAAGCACATCGTTTACCTTTTATTGACAATTATAAACGATCATCACATGTGTTGGATTTGATTCATTGTGATCTTTGGGGTCCCGCACCTATTGCATCTACCGATGGATATTCATATATTGTTATATTCGTAGATGACTTCTCCCGTTTTAGTTGGTTTTACCTGTTAAATTTCAAATCAGATTTTTACAATATACTCATCATTTTTCTAAACTTTGTAGAAAACCAATTTACACGTAATGTCAAAGTATTCCAAAGTGATGGTGGCACCGAGGTCACCAACAACCAGGTACAAAACCTTTTTCAACAACGGGGCATTCACCATAGATTGTCATGCCCACACACACCCCAACAAAATGGATGAGCCGAACGGAAACATCGTCACATAATCGAAACAGGATTGGCCATGATGTTCAACTCTCATGCACCAACCAAATTATGGCTTGATGCTTTTACTTCTGCCACATACATTATTAATCGTCTTCCAACCCCACTTCTCGATAACAAATCTCCATTTGAAGTACTCTTCAAACAAACACCGTCTTATGCCACTTTTCGGGTATTCGGTTGTCGTGTCTTTCGCTACCTAAGAGACTATGCTAAACACAAACTTCTTCCATGAAGTGCACCTTGTATTTTTATTGGTTATAGTCCCAAATACAAAGGCTATCGATTCCTTGATCCATCCACCTCATGGGTGTATATCACACGACACGCAAAATTTGATGAAGATGCATTTCCCTTCACCGGTATTGTTTCGAATATTGATGATGCTAAACTTCTTGTTTCAAATTTTGATGATAATATCCCACAACCGAATCCCAACTCAACCATTAATCCATTCACCTCTTATAATACGCCATGTCACAGCTCAACTCGAAAACACACTATGTGCACCCTCTGCCCTCACCACTACACCCCAAGCCCACTTACGAGCCCAAATCAGCCAATCCCCTCAGCCCCACAACCTCCAACTCGTATTATCAGCAAACCCAACTCACCTAAAATCCTCCTGTTCATACCGATTATCCAGCCCAAACAAATCCCATTCCTCAAGTCGTCACATCCATTCCCCACTCCACTGGTTCAACGTCCACACAAACCACCCAACCTCAAACAATCTCAACCCACCCCATGCACACTCGATCAAAGTCCGGCATCCACAAACCTAAACACTTTGCTGATATCACAGACTTTTCAACAAGCCATCTTCATCATGCTCTCTTTGCCCCCCCACATCCCAAAAGCTGTCAAAACAGCCTTAAAAACCAAAACTGGGTAGCCGCTATGCGTGACGAACTTGATGCTCTAAAAAATAACAACACATGTGAACTTGTTAACCGCCCCACTCACTCTAATGTTGTCGGGTTCAAATGGATATATCATATCAAATACAAAGCAGATAGTTCCCTTGATCGTTATAAAGCTCACTTGGTTGCCCAAGGTTTCAGCCAAGTTCCCGGGCTTGATTTTTCGCACACTTTTAGTCTAGTTGTAAAGACTTCCACAATCCGAGTTGTACTCAGCCTTGCCACTACCTATAGCTGGCAACTTTGTCAACTCGATGTTAACAATGCATTCCTAAACGCACACTTGTCTGAAACGGTTTACATGGAACAACCACCGGGCTTCGTTGATTCAAAATTTCCTAATCACGTGTGTCGTCTAAGACGTGCTCTATACGGGCTAAAACAAGCACCACGGGCTTGGTTTCAACGCCCAAGCACCTTTCTTGTCTCTCTTGGTTTCAAGTGTCGTCGAGCTGATCCGTCACTTTTCGTTTATAAAACCGACACATGCCTACTTTATCTTCTCGTCTATGTCGACGTTGTCATACTTACCAGTAACAATCCACAAGTCATCAATGACTTCATTTCCCGATTACACAAGGAATTCAAAATTAAAGATCTTGGCAACTTAAATTATTTTCTTGGTCTTGAAGTCGTCCGAAACTCATCTGGGTTATTTCTAAGCCGACCCAAATATGCCACTGATATTCTATCTCGAGCTAGTCTTCTCGATGCCAAACCGGTGGCAACCCCACTTACTACCACCAATGCGTTCATTTCCACCGGCACCCCATTCCATGATCCTACTCTTTATCATTCCTTAGTCTGAGCTTTTCAATATCTCACAATAACGAGACCCAACCTTTCATATGCCATCAATCAAGCAAGTCAATATCTCCACAACCTAACTACCGCTCACTTCCAACTCGTTAAACGAATATTCCGGTATGTTAAGGGAACTTTATTCTTTGAACTAACCTTTGACCGACCTATCCAAACCGCTCTTGTAAGGTACTCGGATGCCAATTGGGCAAGGTGTATCGAAACACGACGCTCTACTTATGGATATTCTATTTACTTAGGTGGAAACTTGGTCTCTTGGAGTGCAAAGAAACAACCCATTGTCTCCCGGTCAAGTTATGAGTCCGAGTATAGAGCTATGGCAAACACTCCTGCCGAGATCATCCGGATTACTCATCTGTTACGCCCGCTCTACCACCAAACCGACCCACGTTGTTATGTGACAATAAGAGTGCTTTATTCCTAAGTCAAAACCTGGTCTCTCATAAACGGACCAAACATATTGATATAGATTATCATTTTATTAGGGAATTGGTCTCTGCAGGGCGCTTAAACACCAAATTCGTTCCAACCACACTCCATGTAGCCGGCATCTTCATAAAAAGCTTACCTCGACGTTTGTTTGAACTTTCCGCACAAAGCTTCGCGTTGACCCGTACCTGTTCACTGGAAGGAGGTAATAGCCATGATAACAGCTCAACGTCAATAACCATATTTAATATTGATTGAATAGTCAAAATAAGTTGTTATAATATATTTTTGTAAAGGATTGTAAAGGAGTAATTCACTCCATAATGTGTGGCTATCCTTCTGTATATATTCCTATCATTCTTTAATGTAAAATAACAAAGAGTTTTATTCTCACAGTCACCAATTTTTATTAAGAAATGTAAATAAAGTTCCATCGCAAACTAAACTATTTATTTTAACAGGTAGAAAATTAAAATATATCGGTTGTAATATTCATCTCAAAAAATTTAAATATCTGGTCTCAAAACCAATATATATATATATATGTATATAGGATTAGGTTCAAGAGTGAACACTAGTGTAGTTTGCGAACTGAACGAACTAATCCTGGCCATACATGTGTGTAGATCAATGGCCATGATTTGATGATGAAATACACTAGTGTATTTTACGATTTGATAATTAAATCCTAGCCATCCACGTGTGTAAATCAATGGCCAATATTTGTTCACTCAGTTCGCAAATACATTAGTGTTCACTCTAGAACCCCACCCTATATATATATATATATATATATATATATATATATATAAACTAGGTTATTGTCCGCGTGAAACGCGGGTTCAACCAAAAACTGATTATTTATGTTCAAATATAATACTATGTAAAAACACATACATTGGAAGACAAAAAAAGAAGAAAATTATTCAAATCCCGGAAAAAACTTCCTTATAGACCACATTAGTTGTTTATTTGTTACATTCCCATCTTTATCCAGTATAAGCAACTTGACAAATGAAAATACTATGAAGTGTGTGTGTGTATATATCCTTGATGGAAGTGTTAGCCGTTTTACATTAGATAGGGAAAAAGTTAAATGTTTAGAAGTCATATAACTATAAATGATTCACATATTTGTAAATATTTAATTAAATACAAAATTTATTGGTAATATTACCATCTCTATCTAATAGTAGTAATTTTACACCGCCTCAATATAATACTACTAAAATAATATAACTTTTAAACATAGTTCAACCATTGAATAATTATTAAGAAAATGACGATTTGGGTCACGGAAATCCAAACCCAAATACATATTGAATATTTTCCAACATCTAATTATTATTAACGTTAAAAAACAAACATTCAAAGAATCACGAACAACTTTGTTAACATCAAATATTCAATTGAAGTAACTTTAATGATTACAACTAAAGTATTTTAAAGTTGATGGAAATATAAAATATGCAACTAATGTTGATCAGTTGATACAACCGCTATAACTAAATATCAATGTTATAAGAATATAAAAAATGTGTATCAGGCTTACATTTCCTCTCTTTATTGCGACTTAAGTTTGAATAATAGTCCATTCAGTCTTTTCACCCAGCTAATCTCTATGATTAATGTTCTTACCGTAGGCACATCTTGCTAATAATCGACATGTACATCTTGCTAATCATCGACATGTACATCTTACCTTTATCAGACTCCGTCACAATGTTGTTTTCAACTACAACGATTGAGCTTCCATCCCATTCACGTGTATTCCTCTTCTTATCAACCACTTTCTTCTCCGCATTCCATTCACGTGTATTCCTCTTCTTATCAACCACTTTCTTCTCAGCATTCCATTCACGTGTAACCAAAACAGTCTTGACTACACTCCAGTGTTCTGCCCACAATAATTTAACTATTTGAATTTGTATAAAATCAAATTAGGAGGCTTTATCGATTATTAATGCAATACCATTATCAGACTTTGTCACAATGTTGTTTTCATTTTCAGAGATTGCGCTTCCACTTTTCCTCTTTAAATAAACAATTCGAGTACCCCTTATGCAAAAAAAAATCATGAATAAAATAAATTGATAGAGCTCAACAAAGACTGTTTGGGTGTGTGGTATGAACACCATTACTCATGCCTATTGATGTCCCTACTTACAATCTAAGTTTTAATTTCCTCCACCCAGGGCTTGTACATGGAAACTTCAAGAATCAAGATTATGAAAGAGAGACATCTTTTACTTCAGATCTATGCAAATCAAACAACACCCCCCCCCCCCCCCCCCCCCCCACACACACACACAAAAAATAATAACAATCTTTAAAGGAAAATAGAACCGATAGAACAACTAAGACTCCATTAATTGACGGATTTAAAATCGAGAATAAAACCCAAACAAAACCAATAAGAACCGACCATAATTTAACCATCTGAGTTTTGAATAAAATCAAATTAGGAAGATTTATCGATTAAACACGCAATACCTTTATTAGACTCTGTCACAAATAATTATTTAGTAAATAGTTCACGCGGGCAGTAGCCTAGTTATACACATAGTTTCCAACTCTAGCATAAAAAATGATATTAACGTACCTTATCTTTTGTGAGGCGAGGGTTATATAGCATCTCTTCTCCCACAGTGCTAACCTGAAAACCATTGGTTGAACCTACATTCCGTATGTAAATTGCTAAAAAAAAGTCTGCTAACCGTGAACCCTTTGTAATCATGAACAGGATAGATGAACGTGTCCTTTGGTAATGTAAAGATCTGGACAGATGATAACCAAAAGAAATTCAGTTGCATTTTAAAGAAAAATCGAGAACTTGATGCATATCAGTTCTTTCATCTTTCAATTGGTATAATTATATGTTCTTGCCTGAGAGTGGACCGATTCATATAGCTTCTCAGAACTTCCACCCTGCAACAAAATGATTATAAAAAAAACTAACTATTATTGACAAAGTTTCCACTTATTAAAATACTAATTATACTACTGAACCTGAAAATCCGTTCTTCCACATCCACGTATTAACAAAGCATCACCAGTAAATGCCATTCTAGGTTGAGGCTGATTAGGTCCATCACCAGTCAATATAAGATTCAAACAGATAATTGCAATTAGAATTCATAAAATTGAAGTACTAATCAGCAAATCAAACCCATCAATCATCAATTGAGCTTTAAATCGAACAGTGCAAACAGAGTATCATAATCAAGGCACAAAAATAATAAATTACTAATCGAAATTCCATTTATCAACAAACCCATAAACCCAATTCTATCTAAATCAGTGATCGAGCATATAAACGCAATTTAATAAAGAAAGGAGGTGCTTTTAACATTCAACCGTTAACGAAATCAGACGAATCAAACGACAGAATAGAATAATCGAACCACAAAGAGATTACCGTCGAGTTTAGAGTCGTGAACTCCGATGAATGTTGATTGAAACCTTCCGGGATGGACTTCGTCGCCGTGTTCGTCAGAGAGAAAGAAAGATGAAGTAATTAGGGCTAGAATGAGGAGTACGATGTAAGCTTATGTATTTTAGGTAACTTATTAATTCAATTCGGGTCTATCCATTTACCATCAGACTATTCGTATTTGTGGATGGTTTAGGGGGGAAGACCATCTGAGGTGAAATCGCATGGTGACATGTGTCCCCCATTGGTTTCTTATATATAACTAGCGGTAAGACTCGTGTTCAAACACGGGTGGTTTCTTAGAAAACCATGCATAACAGATATTGATAGAACATATAGATACATGTATAGATATTGTACAAAAACGTGTTATCTATGATAGCTGAAAGACAACTATAAGTACATATAAAAGATGTCTAACAAACTTAATAAAAGATGTCTAAAAGATGTCTAACAAACTTAATAAAATTCATCAGTTACATATGATTATTTACATTCTCTTATTCAGTCGGTAAATACTTAAAGTTTAGAGTATAAAAAATACAAAAATATATAATTTATTAGTCTTTTGTAAAGGAAATAACATTTGCATTCAAGCATGTTCCTCCTCCAAAAAACAATATTTTAAATCAATAGTCGTTTCAATCCCCTTCAACCTCCGCAAAACACTATTTTAACCCAACAGTGGTTTTAAACCACCGTTTTAATGCAACAGCGGTTTCAACAACAATTTTCTCCACAATACTCTTCTTTAACCCAACAGTGGTTTCAAACATCTATTTCCATCTTTTGACTGGTCAACAGATGTATCAACCACTGTTTTATTTTCAAACATTTGTCCACAACAAAACACTATTTTAACCCAACAGTGGTTTTAAACCACCGTTTTAACCCAACAGCGGTTTCAATAACAGTTTTTCTCCAGAACACTCTGCTTTAACCCAACAGTGGTTTCAAACATCTGTTTTCATCCATCTGTTAATCAAAGTCAACAGATGTATCAACCACTTTTTTATTTTCAAACAGCTGTCCATGACAACAGAGCTTTCATCGTTTAAACAGACCTTTGTCAATATTACAAGCTTTTAAACTCTCAAACCTGAATATTCATTTAATTAATTTAAATAACAAACTTGGTTAAAATTTTTAACACAACTATTTATATAAAATATGAAAGTGTCAAACAGAGGTAACTATATAATAAACAAAGTTCAAAACAACATTCAGTAAAATACAACATAATTGTCACACCCCGACCACGTAAAACAACAAAACGTGGCGGAAACGTCGGGGAGTGTTGTAACAGAATCATTGTTTCATAACACATGGAAATTGAAATATTGTTT
>JARYGA010006330.1:0-33581 GCA_030545235.1 Helianthus tuberosus
TCTAGAGTCGTAAGAACCAAGCGGCTATTCACACAAGAAACGAAAAATGAGCGTTTAGTTTAAAGATGTGTATTTGTATGCTCAGTAAAGGCTCAAAACTCACTTTTGTGGGAATGGGTTTTTATGTGATCAAGTATATATAATCAAATTTTAACTAGGTTTGTCATGCATTTTCATAATTTTCTTATGTTGGTTCTTTTTATCACGACGCTATCGGTTGTAAATTTGTAAAAATATCACCTTTTTAGAACTTTGAAATTACCAATTTAAACCTAGACAAGTAAAAAAAATGAAAGATTTATTTGAAAAAAATTGGGGTGTTTAGCGGTTCCAATAGAGTTTTGTGTAAGGCTTGTAATTAGGACTTGCAAAATTCAAGGTTTTAGCATCCCCCCACACTTAAATTACACATTGTCCTCAATGTGTCCCAAAAATAAGTTTTTAGGTTGATTGGACGTGTAAAAAGGTATGAAAAAGAAAAATTTTATGTTACTGGGCGTCTGGACACGGCCCCGTGGTGTCCGGGCACGGCCCCGTGTTCAGATCGCCAGTAACAGAAATTGAGTAAAAGAAACAGAAGCCTGGACACGGGGGCGTGCTGGGTGAGCACGGCCCGTGTCCAGTTACCTGAACTGGGCAATTTTCTGCAGATGGTTGGGCACGGGCCGTGTTGGGTGAGCACGACCCCGTGCAGAACTTGCTGTACTGAAGAAAAATTTGTCGGATGGCCCTGTTTTTGTGCATGGGGTGCTGGTGAAAGTTTCCCTTGGTATCTTTCACCATCCCGAGTGTGTTTTATTCCTGAAAATTAAAACTAAACTAGAAAACATAAAAAAAATTACTCTAAACTAAACTAAGGATAGTTCCGCGGAATGCCTCCGTGGTGCGCCACGTTTATAAGGGTCCTTGGCTAGACCCAAAGCCTGGTCATATGTTACCCAAGTGGGATGTTTTGCATCCCATGTTGCACCGTCGGAGAGCATCATCCAAACTTGAGTCTATGACCTTCATGTAATTGACCGGGTCGTCATCTTCTACTCTTTTCCCAACTCCAAACTTCATATCCTTGTCCCCAATTCATATTGTCAATGTTCCATCATTCATATCCACCACTGCTTGGGCCGTGGCTAAGAACGGCCTCCCTAAGATGAGTGGTACCTCGATATCCTCCTCCATATCTAGTATGACAAAGTCGGCCGGAAAGACAAATTCGCCGACTTTGACCAAAGGATTTTCAGCGACACCTTGTGGATATTTGATGGTCCTATCGGCGAGTTGTATGCTCATCTTCGTAGGGCTTGTTTTCCCTAGGCCGAGTCGGTTGAACATCAATGCGGGCATGAGGTTGATACTAGCACCGAGGTCAGCTAGTGCATTGCGAATGGGGGATTCCCCAATCGAGCAAGGAATGGTGAAGCTTCCAGGATCAATCTTCTTTTGTGGGAGTTTGTTGAGTAGCAGGGCGGAGCATTCTTCGCCTAAATTAACTAATTGCAATGATTCAATTTTCCTTTTATGAGTGGGGAAGTCCCTCATAAATTTTGCATATTTAGGCATTTGAGTTAGGACTTCGATAAATGGAATATTAACATGCAATTGTTTTAGCAAATTTTCGAACTTCGGGAATTGCTCATTGGTCTTTTGACGAATTAACCGACCGGGGTATGGAACCGGAGGATTCTTAGGGGGCTCTTGAATTGGTGCAGAAGCTGTCTCTTGTTGGGGTGTGGTTTGGTTAGATCGGCTCTTTTCAGTTGGAGGTAATGGAGCATCCTCGGGACCCACGGTACGGTTTCTCAGTGTGATGAGATGTACTTGCGCTTTTGGGTTGGTTTCGGTATTACTTGGTAACGCGCCTTGTGGTCTCTTGGTGAAATTTTGAGCTAGTTGATTTAATTGTTTTTCAACGTTTTGGATACAAGCTTGTTGATTTCTAAAATTCGATTCGAATTGTTGAAATCGATCCGAGTTTTTCTTTTCGGTGTCGGAGATGAGGCGAGATACAGTAACTTCAAGCCTTTCTCATCCCCTTGTTGTTGAGAGAAATTTTGTGACTCGTTTCTTGGTTGTTGAAAGTTTATTCGTTGGTTTAAATTTTGTTGGTTACTACTATTGCCGGGTTCCCTCCAACCAAGGTTAGGGTGGTTACGCCATCCTTGATTGTATGCACCCGTTGGAGGACCTGACGGTCTAGGTCTATTATCAATGTAGTTTACCGACTCTGTTTGATTATCCATTTCTTTCATACAACTCCAATTTTCATGTGGCCCACCACACCCCTCGCAAGCCATAACCGAGACCGTTTTTGCCATTTCTAACTTTTTGATTTTTGAAGAGAGGGCCTCGATTTGGGCTTGCAAGGAAGTGCTTTCATCAAATTTATGGGCGCCCGGGGCAATGGATTTATTGCCTCGGGGAGTGTGCCACTAAAAATTGGTTTGAGCAATTTCCTCAATTTGATTATAAATTTCATTTAGGCGACGATTACCTAAAAGTCCCCCGGAGCTAGAGTCAAGTGTTTGTCTTGTGTGTGGCAACAACCCATTGTAGAAAGTGGATACTTGTTGCTATACTGCAAGACCGTGATGAGGACACTTTCTTAGTAGCTCCTTGAACCTTTCCCAAGTTTCATATAAAGATTCCCATCTTCTTGTGAATATGTATTAATTTCAGTCATTAATTTAGCCGTTTTAGGAGGAGGGAAATATTTATATAGAAACTTTTGGGCTAGTTCATCCCAGGTGTTTACCGATCCAACTGGGAGGGTATTAAGCCAAGCCTTAGCCCGGTCTTTTAGTGAAAATGGAAACATTCGAAGGCGGATGGCATCGTTTGGCGCCTGTGTTCCAAGTCCTGCAATAAAACAGAAAAGAAGGTTGGTCAGAAAGTTCACCACGGCCCTGTGCTCAGGTGAACACGGCCCGTGGACGGAGATGCAGTAATTGTTTTCCAGATCCCTGTTACTGGGGAGTTTGACACGGCCCCGTGCTGCACCGACACGGCCCCGTGCTCAACTCACTGTAACTCGGAAAATAAAAACTGCCAGTAATAACGCTGAGCACGGGCCCGTGTCCGACCGGCACGGCCCGTGCTGAGCTCTGCAGAAACTGAAAATCTAAGAAAAATCCTAAAAAAAATAGAAAAATAAGAAAAACGATTAGGCCGTTGATTCCTAACTTTCTTAAAATCCTTGTGTCCCCGGCAACGGCGCCAAAAACTTGATGTGCGTGTAGTGTGATAGGTTTTAATGTATATTTTAAGCCATTTTTACACTTTTTAGCCAAGTTTTAAATTTATAGAACACGATGTTTACTAACACTAAACACACATATGGGCAAGTGCACCTATCGTGAGCGTAGTATAGTGTTGGTAAGATATCGAGGTCGTCCAAGGACACAAGAGCTTTTAGTACCGATTTATCCTCAACGTATAATCAAATCAAAAGTTTAGAAAAAGGTTTTTAAACTAGAAAAATAAAACTAACTAAAATGCTGAAAAATAAAATAAAAATAAAAACAGATAGACAAGATGAATCACTTGGATCCGACTCGTGTGTAGTGTAACCTTTGATTATTTCCGCACTTTTGCACTTTTTAAGAGATTATCTTAGTTATTGTAGTAGGCCCTTCTTTTGAAGGTGACGTTACCCTCAACCCAGTAGTTTGAGTCAGCAAAGATACAATCCTAAAGGGTCGGATTATTGAAAGATAATTAATTAAGTTATTAATGCATAATGTGGTAGGCCCCTCTTTTGAAGGTGACGTTACCCTCGGCTAAGTAGTCTGAGTCAGCAGGGGTACAGTCCTAAGTAGTCGGGCTAAAGTATTAATAGTAGCTTACATATGAGGGGATCAAAGAGTTTGGACCCCCGCCATCCAATACCAGTGGGTATTGAAGGAGGTCCTACTAAATTTGACCCAGGTCCTTGCAGGATCTATACACTGAACAAGGCAAGACTCTTACCAAACTGTTCCCTTAAATCCCTACCAGGTAGCCAACATATCTCCATATAGACCGTGGAGATATGAATGGTGAAAATCTTTTATTTTATATAGACAGTAAAATAATGCCATGACACCACGGGCAAACGATAAGGAAGAATCACCTTCAACATAAGAAACTAGTTATTAAAGTCATTAATACGTAACCAAATAAAAAGTGCGAAAAGATTAAAAATAAAAAGTATTTCACTAAACACTTGTATTCACCAAGTGATGTAAGAGACTTAGGCAAACATGGCCTTTGATTGTCAAGAACTCTTACGATCAATCTTGGATCCCGAGACTACTACACACACTCTATGATGGATGATGGATGATGGTGGTGGATATGGGTTGTGATGGTGGTGGAGGGTGGGTGTAGTGTGAGAGAGGTGGTTTGCCAAGGGATGGTTTGCAAATGAGCCAATCACCCCTATTTATAGCCTGAACAGCAGCTCGGGCACGGCCCCGTGTCCATCTTCCTTCTCTTTTTTCATTAATTGCAGTTTGTCTGCATTAGTTGACCACGCCCCCGTGTCCACTGGGCACGACCCCGTGTGCAGAAGCGTATCTGTACTATCAGGATTTCCTCAGATTCTGCGAGTCTTAGAGTTGACCACGGCCCTGTGTCCATTGGGCACGCCCCCGTGGTGGGTGATAGAAGCTTCTACAGCTTTGTCTTTTCTGCAGACACTTGGGCACGCCCCCGTGCTCACAGAGCACGGGGCGTGTTCAGCCTTCTGTTTTCTTGTTTTGCTTGGGAAGATGCTGTCGGGGGGTCGAGCATGCCACGTTTATTCCTTTTCTTGTATTATTGTTAGATTTAGCTGCCTTTTTGCTTCTTTTGTTCATTTGAGCTCATTTAATCCTGAAAATACAAAAGAAAGACAAAAACACACTTTTTCCAACATTAGTACTAACAAAGGGTTAGTTTTATGCCACAATTGATGTATTTTATATGTTGCATTTTGCACACATCACTATGAAATGACAAAAGAAGGTACACGAAACAAAGAATTCAACTGAAACATGGAGACTGTTCTGAAAAACACATGTTTCAAAGGAGACAAGAAACATAAAACCATCAAGGGTTATGAACTGGTCTTCATGCCAATAATCTGGGAAAGACATTTCTATGTTGTCTGTTTCAACATGAAACACAAAAGAGTTGATGTATTGGACAACAACTATGTAGGGGATAATATCAGCATCAAAAAAAAGTATGAAGGATGGGTGGAAATATTGGTAAGTGTCTTAAAAGCTTAGAATATAGGAACTATGTTTACAAAACGCCAAACTAATATATGCAAAAAAAAATGTGAAACTGTAGCACAGAGCTTTTGCAACTACTTGCGTATTAAAAATCACCCAAAGCATAAGATCATGAGCAAGGCGAAGGTTGTCAGACAAAAGATGGATTGGAGGACAAATTCTAACGTCATCGACTGTGGGATTTTCACAATGAGGCATATGGAAACATACATGGGGGATATAGCTCGTTGGAGAAGTGGTTTGGCAACAGAAGATGCCCCAAATCAACTCCAACAAAGACAGCTAAGTGAACTAAGGGTAAAATACATTGGAAAAATCTTGTTTCATAGCGAAAATGAAAACAGAAAACTACTGACAATTTGTCTAAAAACATTCACGGATTTAGGGGGAGAAAAAATACGTGAATTGTTTAACAAAGCAGACGAGAGAATAGCACAAAGAATGGAAGAATATGTAGATTAGCTAAACGCCATGAATTTTAATGTTGACTATTGTATTTTACTCTTTACATTATTACATCTACATGTTTGGTTGTGTGATCTTCTATCGTATTTGTGCAAATCAAAGATAACGTCATGATTAGAATAATTAACAAATAGTAACCATTTAAAACATAAACAACATTAAAAAAAGGTTAAAAAACTAAATTAAAACAAGTAGAAAACATAAAAACGCCATATCTATAGGAAATCAATAAAACACCATTAAAACATAAAAGCTATTTGTAAAAAAAAAAATACTTTTTAAAAAAACGCCATTAAAAACTAGCATAAAGATGAAAACGCCATTAAATCATAAACGTCATTCGTAAAAAATATACTTTTTAAAAAAAAACGCCATGTAAAACTAGCATAAAGATGAAAATGGCATTAAAACATAAACGCCATTCGAAAAAAATATACTTTTAAAAAAAAAAGCCATGTAAAACTAGCATAAAGATGAAAACGCCATTTATATTTAATTATTTTTTGGCAAATGAATCATAACGCCATTGTTTAGCGGGAAGTGGACAACAACAATTGTACCCCGGCATAACAATTAGCGCTCCCTGCCACGTGTTGGGCCAGGAGCCGTTCTCACACTTTTCACCGTTCTCTCCTGATCTGTAGGTCCCGGTTTTGACTCCGTTTCGATTGCGAACCGACCGTGCGACGTGCGGAATACGTTCACGAACGAGACCGAAACACACGAAACGTAATATAAACGTGATTCTTTGATAAATCTGAAACCGTACAAAGAACCGTGAATCACCTTGCCACTTTCTCTCTCTACTTTCTCTCTCTAGTCTCTAAGCTCCAAATCTCTAAAATGGCAAAAGTCTCAAAAGTTCTAAATTAGAACCCTAATGGTTCTATTTATAGGCCAAGGGATATAATGAGAGATCTCATTATTTACATAAATGCCACCTTGCCTTTTCGTATTTATAACAATATAAAGCCTAGATTTAAACTGTTTCAGCTACGATCTTGAGATGACGGAGGCGATAGACATACTGCACTAACAGACTCCCCCTTGGATATTGCCGCAGTCAATCTCAAACATTTAGTCAGACTCGTAGCTTTTGGTCTTTCTCTCTCTCTGAGTCTTCTTGAAGGTTTTACGACTTTAGAAACCTAGACTCCCTCTTGTTCGAACAGGATCCTGGTGGATCTGTTTTCAGCTTCGGTAGACTCTTCAGGCTCCCCCTGTCGTCAAGCTTCCGTGCTTTGGGATCGACACCTGGATTCCCGGTTACAAGCTCCTCTGGGATAGTTACGTGGCTCCTTGAATGCACGCTCCCCCTTTCGTTGAGCTCGTCTTCAGACTCCCCCTTAGACTCGGCTATCGGGATCGTAATCTGGAATACCATCTGCAAATCTCATACATTCATAAGTAAGACATTTTACAGTGAAAACATTTTCAGTTGTCTAGATATCGTAATCTGGCTCTATTAAACTTTCTAAATCAAGATCCTGGGACTAAGATATAATAATATGAAATATATCCAAAATTACTTGATACTCTCCCCCTATCAACAATCTTCAAAGATTTGGCAGAATTTAAGAATCCAACATCGAAAACTGGCTCTATTATAGATTTTAACAATATAAGCATCCAACTCCCTCATAGTTAATCATCCAAGTCCAAATTAATGACCTTGGAGATATCACAAACTGTTTTTGATTTTTGATTATGAACTTGTTTATTTTCAGAAACACGATCAGCATACTTAGATTTTAAAACTCAGCATCCAGGCATCGGTTGTCGAAAATAAAACAGAAATCAAAATCTTTTTGAATTTTCTGAAATATAAAGCAATAAAGAAATATTTACAAACATATTTACACACAATGTTTTTGTTTGAGTTTGCGACAGAGGATCATATCAGTTTACGACAAGTCACAAGTACCGTTGAGCTTAGTTACACATTAAGAATTAAACAATTCACTTAGATTGTCGATATACTGATCCACTTAAATTTTCACACAAAGTTCAACTGATTCAGGATACGAATTAAGTATTTTAAGAACTTAAACTCATTCATGTGTCCCACCTCTTGAATATACTCCCGTATCCAGATCCCAATATTCAGTCTTACAGGTGAGTATACCTAGATGATATCTGTAAGGGGAATAAATTATAGTACGAAACCGTGAGAGCTCAGGTCAGAACTTCTGTTCAGCAGAGAGATGACGGCTCGACTTTTGGTGTGTCCCCTTTAGAGGATCTTTTGTATTACAACAGCAATGACTATCAATTTTATTGTTTCATCAATTTGCTGAGGGCGGCGCTATATTTCAAGCAATGCAGAAAGTATTCTCCGGGGACTAGGCCATTGCTTCCGCAAAATCAGAAGTCCTGGGATAATACCCTAGATATCACTGAGTATAAAGACCTAGTATCTCTGAAAGAGGGGTCCTTCAAACGAGATTTCAGGGGTTACCTATATATCCAAGTAGTGTTCCCCACAAAATAAGCAAGTTTGAATTTAGGTTTATATCCCGAAAAAGTTTACTAAATGTATAAAAACCTATCGGCATATCATCAGTGAGGCTGTTTAACGCTATAAAAACATTACATTTCTTTAGCATACTGTAACTGTCTACTGATGTACTATCATTTCCTCTTTTTACACAAAAACTCAATTTTTCATTTTATCATGTTTTTTACTTTTTCAAATTTTCTAATGTTTTTGTATTTTCTAACAACAATACTCCCCCTAAAATGCAAAACCATTTAAAGAAAAATTGACAACACGATGCTGATAGCTTTGTCTCGTCATCCATTTTCTGCTAACTATGCTCTGTTTTTGCAGAAAAACTAATATAAAATACCCCCATGATTTACAACCCATTGATTTTCGACAGTTTGAAAACCGTTTTTCAATCTTATGAAATTAATCATGTTTGTTCAGCCGTGAGGGTTTCAGCGTATTCAAGCAACAAATTTTTGAATTTTTGAATTTTTTGACAAAAATTAAAAACAAACATATTTTTGGTTTTTCAAAATTTTTCAATTTTTAGGGTTTTTGAAATATTGTTTATTTATTTACAGAAAACAAACAAACTAAACTCCCTGTTTCAACCAATCACAGGGTCCAGCAGCCTCCTCTCCTTGTTGTGACAGGCTCCTCCAACTTACATTCTTACAATCTTTGATTTTGTTGAGCACCTGCACATTCAGGCTACTTGATTACTTGAACAATTTAGCCCAGGTCTGTTGAACCTTAGGCATTTCAACACAATATGTATCATTCAATTTCGGAAAATCTTTTTCATTCTGAACAAAGACTTTTTCATCTTTAACTTCAATTTTCTCATCTTTTATCAAAGACACTTGTTTCTTAGCACTCCATTTTTGACCTTTCGGAGTACCTCTTTTGTACATTTTGACTTTGAACAACTTTTGGTTTCCAAAACTCATTTGGTTTTGTCATATCAACTGTTGTTTTCCAACTTTGTGTTGTTCTTAATCTTGGTGTGTGAGAACTCCAGGTTTGTCTTGACTCAAACCTGTTCGGTTTTGATTTCCAATTTTGATTTGAAGCAAACTTGTTTGTATTGTACCTCCAAGTTTGTTTCGAATCAAATCTGGTTGGCCTTGGTTTCACACCCTCAAACTTCTGTTTTTCAACATCAACAGGATTTGGATTTGGACACTTTCGTGCTACATGTCCAATTTGATCACATTTAAAACACACTTTCTTTGAAACATCCTTGGCCTGTTGCTGTTTCTTTTTCTTAGCATCAAACTCCTCATTAGACTTTTGTCCAAATTTGAGTTTTTCCTCTTCTTTCAAACTTTTCCCTTGAACAAAACTCATTTTTGCCTAAAAATTCGGCATTTCATTTCTTTTCCAACTTTGTTTCTTCTTATAACCCAACCCAGCCTTCATGTTTTTCTTTTTAAAACCAGGTTTGTTATAAAAAGTTTTACGACCTTTACCAGCAAATTTTGAAATTTCAGATTTTTCAATCTCAACCATTTTAAAAACTTTATCAACCTTTTCTGAGATCACATTCTGAATTGGGAACACAACATCTAAGAATAATTTGTCTGATCTAATCATAGTGTAAACCAATCCTTTTGAATCTTCATTCAAATTTTTCTCGGATTTTGTATGTTTAAGATAGCCATCATGAAAATTTCCCTCATTTTCATCATGTGATTCAGACTTACCTTTGTTTGACTCATCTTTCAGAACGCTTTCAACAACCTTACTTACCACCTCTGAATCATTAGCTTCATCAGATTTGGCGTAAGTCACATCGATACTTTTAGGTAATTGGTCAACTATGTTCAGACCTTTTGCCACCTTTTCCTCATCATAAAAAGTATAATTGTTTCTCAATGGTGGTGGTACCTGATGAAATTCTGAACCAATACCCTTTTTGTTCTTGTCGGTATCTTTGTCATCTGATGTGATATTGAAAATGCGTTCGAGAATGTACGAAGAGTTATGATAACTTTGAAGTTTGGTAACAACCTTTTCTTTTTCAGCCAGAACTTGTTTAAGATTAGCAATTTCATCAACACATTTGTTTAATTCAAGTTTCTTTTCTTTAAACTTTCTCTCACACATTTCTTTAGTTACCAAAGTTTCAGACAATCTTTGATCAAAACATTTAACTTGGCTCTTCAAAGTATCATAAGCTTCTTGTACTCTCTGACTCGACCACTTCAAATTTTCATACTCCTTTTGAAAATCTTGAAACTTATTTTCTTTTTCAACACAACCAACACATTTAGCTGTACACATTTCTTTCAAAATCTTATTTTCTTCTTCAAAATCTTGACATTTTTGTGTCAACTTTTCAACCTTTTGTTTCAAAATTTATTCTTTTTCAATCATTTCTTTACATTTTATTTTGAAAACATTTTCAAGTTTATTTGTTTCAAATTCTTTTGTTTTATCATTTCATCTTTTTCGGTACAGGCTTTGCACATTTCTATGCAATTCCTGCACTTGTTTTCATTTTTATCATCAGACTGTTCAATGCTTTTGTCTTTGTCAAACAATTCAGAAGATTCAGTTTGAATTTTTTCTGTTATCACACCTCCTTCTTCTGTCTTTTTCTGATCTTCATCTTTCATCTGTTCTTCTTCATCAGTTTCCTCTGCCGTTTTCTTTACTTCCTCTATCAGCTTTTCCAGCTCTTGTTCTTTTCTCTTCTTCATTTCTACCACCTTTGGTAGACTTGCTTCGCAAACTTCTTTTATCTTGCGCACCAAATCCGGCAAATATTCTTTATCAGATAACCTTCTTGTGTTGAAAGTAGCCTGTCTTGGAAGCAAATTTGTTACAGCTTCAAAATCCACCTTTGATGGGTCAACAACTGGATTACCCCGTGGATCCATGTAACATTCTAATTCGTTATTCCATCTTTTGGCTCTTTGGGCTTCTTTGAATGGTTCCCTGAATTTTTCAATTTCCCATCTTGCGTAATCTCTTCTCCACCATCTATCATGATCAAAAAATTCTTTACCGCTGCTCGACATCTTCAAATTGTGTCTTGATTTTTGCACCTTGTATATCTTGAATCACCTCGAATCAACAAACAAGCAAACACGATTAGTTTAATCAATATCAAACAAATGAATCGGACGGGTACTCGAACGAGTGAGTTAACACAAGTCAACAGTGAAAATAATCGCGTGATAACGTTGTCCGTTCGGGTGAGGTTGCTGTCTGTTCGGGTGACTTCTCAATGTATGGCACAAAACGACAAATATGTTATCCGTTCGGATGACGGTTGATTCTTTGACTTCTTCAATGAATTTTATCTTTCAATCAATTCTCACATGTAACCTGACAACACCTTTGATTCAAGTGAAAACCATTATATCACATGCATTTCTCAATGAATGTACTGATATATCATGTGCAAACTGACATACACACTAAACAACGGTCGACAACATTTAATATCAAATCAATATTACATGCAAATGCTGAATCAAATCACGTGCACTTATATTTCAAATTCAACTGATTTCTACAATTAAAGTTCACCGACTAGATCATGTGATATCTCAATTAAATGCACTGACAATACTTTGAATACTATTGAAATTATTCAATAAGTGTCCGACATACAAATTTAATATCCAATGACTTCACAAATTTCAATATGCTCAATGTCAGTTCACATGCAATGAGTTGCTAAGACTTGGATTGTTATGACGTGGATTGCTATCCGTGCGGACAAGTGTCCGTGCGGATAGGTCAACTAATAGTCAACACGGATTATTGAGACGCAGATTGCTTATTCGTGCGGACAAGTGTCATTGTAATACTTTCAACACTTTTGTCTTATATGTAATGATGTCATTGTGACATCACTTTGATGATGTCATGATGACATCATGCTTGAACGTCTTCGCAACGAACTGAGACATGACTGAAGACGGAGACGACAGACGGATGCACCAACAAACTCCCCCTCGGATGTTGAAGGAGTCTTCAGTGTCGAGTCTTTGCATCTTCAGTCTTTATCAGTCTTTGAACTTCATTCTTTCTCTCAAAATTAACAGACTCCCCCTTGCAATGTGCTGGCATTCCATTAGTTCTTCAGCATCATCTGCTTCAGGATCGTAATCTGGCTAGTTCTTTCTGAGGTTGTTCCAAGATCGCAACCTGACTATCATCCATCTCAGGATCATCAATCCAGCTCATACTTAAACCTGCACAAACACACTCTACCTAAAAGTAAATTTTACGTATTTAACAATTCAATGTAAACACTCTGAAATAATCAAACGACTTCCTCTCATAAACATAAACAATCACTCTCCATCAGATCACATACATGATGAACCACTTGTTGATTTAAAAAAAAAAAACATATTTTGACATTTAAGATACACTCCCCCTCACAACAATGTCATCAAGTTTAGCACTCGGAATTTTGAAAATCAGCTTTCCAACATCAGTTGTCGAAAATCTTTTTGACTTTTTCAAAAGTTTATGCTAAAACACACCGAAAATCTTTTTGTAATTTTGAGTGAAAAGAAATGCAATAAAGAAATATTTACAGACAATATTTTTGTGAATTTTGTGTAAGAGGATCATATCAGTTTTTGACAAGTCACGAGTACCGTTGAGCTTAGTTACACATTAAGAATTAAACAATTCACTTAGATTGCCGATATACTGATCCACTTAAATTCTTACACAAATTTCAACTAATTCAGGATATGAGTTAGGTGTTTTAAAGACTTAAACTCATTCATGTGTCCCACCTCTTGAATATACTCCCGTATCCAGATCCCAAAATTCAGTCTTACAGGTGAGTATACCACAGATGATATCTGTCAGGGGAATAAATTATAGTACGAGGGCCGTGAGAGCTCAGGTCGATCTTTCGATACGCAGAGAGATGACGGCTTCGACTTTTGGTGGGTCCCATTTAGAGGATCTTTTGCATTACAACAGCAATGACTATCAATTTTATTGTTTCATCAATTTGCTGAGGGCTGCACTATATTTCAAGCATGCGGAAAGTATTCTCCGGGGACTAGGTCAGAAATTTCTTTCAGCAGAAGTCCCGGGATAATACCCCAGATATCACTGAGCATAAAGACCTAGTATCTCAGAATAAGGGACCTTTCAAACGAGATTTCAGGGGTTACCTATATATCCAAGTAGTGTTCCCCACGAAATAAGCAAGTTTGAAATTTAGTTTATATCCCGAAAAAGTTTACTAAATGTGTAAAAACCTATCGGCATATCATCAGTGAGACTGTTTAACGCTATTTAAACAATACAATTCTTTAGCATACTGTGACCGTCTACTGATGTACTATCATTTCCTCTTTTCTGACACTAAAACTCAATTTTGATTTTATCATGTTTTTGCCTTTTTCAAATTTTCAAATGTTTTTGGATTTTCTGAAATTTTTACTCCCCCTAAAATGCAAACACATTTCAAGAAATTTGAAAAACAAACTATACAGAAAGTGACAACTGATATCAAATCACCTCAATTCGCCATCCACTTGGCATAAACAATCAGAACTCCCCCTTTCACAAAACTATTTTCTCATTATGATTTCAAAACACTTAAGTTTGTTTTAATTAAAATGATTTTTCCGGAAAATAAGTTTTGTTGGTTTTATCACTCGTAAAGTTAGAGGTTCATCACATTGTTTTACATTCAATCACTTGTAGTAAATCAAGTACAACTTAATGTCCCTGATTTACCACTTGCATGTATGCAACCTCTGTACCTCTTGTAAAAATATTCTCAACATTCAAGCCTATGTAGGAATAAACCTCTACACAAACCATTTTACCAATCAAGATGCCGATTCCTGCTTCGCACTTACCAACCTGGAAACTCCGGCAAGTCATACTTAACCTGTAAAATGCTAACAATTTTAAGAACTTTTCATACAAACTCATAAAACTTGAATGATGCCGATTCCTGATCCACGATTACAAACTTGGGATCTCCGGCACGTCAGGTTTTCAAGCAAAGAAAATGTCCACCCAAGCCTGACCAGCCTTGGGTGTTTTCAATTCAGAAGCAGTTGGAGTGTAAGTTGCTTTCTTTTTAGCATAAATCTCTTTTACCCCTTTTACTTTCCCTTCAACCATTTTTCCGAAAATCTTCTTAACTTTCCCATTAAACGCTTTCTCAACATCAAATTCATTCTTGTCAGAATAAAATTTATTAGAGATCTCAACTTTCCCAACTTTTGATTTAAAATTCTCAATCCTCAATGGTGGAAAATTCTCATCATCCATTGAAGGAACTGAGTTTTCATCACTCTCATCAAACTGTGGCTCCTCTGATTTTGTGGAATAAGATTCATTGCCAGATTTTACCTCTGATTTCTTAACAACCCAAGCTTGATTGTCAAGATTTCCCTTCTTCTTGTAAAACCTTTTCGAACACTCACCAACTTCATATGTTAAATTTTTGAAAACTTTAAATTTTTCAGTTGGTGGATCGGTTTTATCAACAATAACTTCTTTCAGTTTTCCAGAAACTCCCTGTTTTGTGTTAGTCGCTTTCGGACAGTTCCATGCAATATGACCAACTTCATTGCATCTGTAACAAGTTCTTGTCTCTTTCCTTTGAAAAGCTCCATTCTTCATCTTTTCAGCAAGAAACTCCTTGTTTGACTGTTTCCAGAATGAGCTCTTTGCTTCTTCTTCATGACTAGTTCCTGCAACATATGTCATTTTTGATTTAAAATCTCGAACATATTTTTCATTTTTATAGTTTTCAGGTGGAATAAAACCAAGTCCTTTCTTTTTGTAGCTACGATTGTGGTTTGATTTCTTTTGAAAACCAGAACCAGAATTGTAACCCTTTTTCTTGTTTATCCGCTGTTGAACTCTTGAAGTGTATTTTTTAGGTTTTTCAGTAAGATTTAAATCTTTTATTTTAGAAATACTAATTTCTGTCATTTTGAAAACCTTTTTGATCATGTCAAAACGAACACTTCTTATTGGAAACTCTTTATCAAAATATAATTTGTCAGAATCATTCAAAGTATATACAACTTCAAATGTTTCATCATTCAAATTAGATTTTGACAATAAAAATTCTTTACTATAAACCCGTTTTTCCGACGATTTTGAATTCTTGACAGACGAACTCGAACTTCTGACTGACTGACACGAACTTTGGGATTCGGACTTTGACTCTGACTCCTCATCCTTATCCAACACCTGATCGACCACTCGTTTTATCAGTTCTGACTCATGATCTGTGTCGGACGCTGTGAACGTGACGTCAATACTATCCGGTAAAACATCGGTTATCTCGGACTCCAACTTTATATTGACTGCCTTTTTTAATTCTTCCTCGTTAGGTTTTCTAGACGAATACCCTTCCCAAATCGGAGGCGGACACTTATTATAACAGACACCCTGTTTCTTACCAGTATCCTTTCTCTTCTTTGGCTTTGTTTCTTCACCTTTAAACGCTTCAAATCCTTCAACTGTTGGATAAATTCTATCGATTATGTAGTCACAACCTTTGTAACTTTGCAGCAATCTTCTGATTCTTTCATTTTCAGTTGCTTCACTCTCCAACTCTTTCTTCCACTTTGCACATTCTTCTATGTACAAATTGATTTCTTTCTGCTTTGTCATCATGGTAGCATTCATCATCTTCAAAGCTTTCTCTCTTTCAGAGTTAGTCTTTTCAGACTATTCACAGTTCTGTTCAATACATCATATGACTGTTTCAAATTTTTTACATCAAACAACAATTTTTCTTTCAACTTTTCTAACTCACTAAACCTCTCATCTTTTTCTATACATTGTTTACATGAATCTAAACAAGTAAGACAGGGTTTTGTGATTTCAACGATCTTCTCGACTTCAACTATCTTTTCAACTTCCACAATCTTCTCAACCACTTTGATTTCTTTCAATCCTTTTGCAGCTTTCCTCTCTTTTAGTTTCTTCAATTTTTCTGCAAAATAAAATTCAAAACTGTCAGAAGATAAATGAGATTTTCCAATGTTTATCTATTCAACTTCTTCATCATCATCACTGCTTTCAGAAGAAACAGATTTTCCATCTTGACTCTCCTCATTATCCGACATCACATCCATCCACTCCTTCATCAACTCTGGCTTTTGCACAATCTGAGCAATAAAAGCTTTAACATTAGGATTAGCTGGAATGTACTTGTCCCAGCTAAAACCATCAGCTACTTGCTCATCATCTTGATTAATAATGCCATGATAAGCTTTCCTGTTTGCATCCTCGATCATTCTTCCATGAGCTGTTTGAGCTTCTTTTTGTTGATGTGGTTGATGAGTGATTTGCTGATAAATGGTTTTCCTATAATAATCATCTTTCCCCGACGACTCCTTTGCTCCTCTCGGCTCCTGATTCTTGCATTCTCTTTTAAAGTGGCCTTTCTCCCTGCAACGAAAACAGACAACTTTAGATTTATCAAACCCTAAATTAGAAAGGTTTGCATCCAAGAAATCATTTCTTCCTGTAACCAATCTAAATTTTTCTGCTCTCCTCAATACACTAGCTAAAGCCCATTTAATATCCATCAGTTCCAGTTCCTCTGCATCAATTTGGTCATAATCTTCCTTTGTGAGCATCGGATTACCAATTCTTCCGGCAATCAACCCTTCATAAGACTCTAATGCAGTGACCAATAATCCCATATGATGCTTTACAACTTCTTCAGAATAATTTTGACCATTTTGAAGATGTAGAGCTACATTGCACTGAATCAAATGCCCATTTCCAGCAGATGCATTTTGAACACTTGGAGGATTTACCATAGAGAACCCACTAGTGTTGACTGATCCTTGACTGCTAGGTGTAGACTGATTTCCAGCACTAAATGCAGTTTGTATCTTTGGACTGACTTCAGCAGTTTGAACATTTCCTTTATAATACAATTTAATATCTTGTTGATGAGTTGAACTATTCATTCTAGCAATTTTCTGCTGCTCCAGATCCTGTGCCTCCAACTTTTCTATAAACTGTGCAATCGATAACCTTTTAAACTGTCCGGAATTCTTCAATATCATCAGATATGTACCCCATTCCTGTTGCGGTAACGCGTCAGCAAGCTTTTCAACCCATTCTGCTGGAGTTTTTGTAATCTTCAACTGTGACATGGTGCGTACAAGATGACAATATCTTTCAATAAGACTCTTTGTTGTTTCACCAGGCATGCACGTAAACAATTCAAACTCTTTTTTCAACAAAGCTGCTTTACTTTGTAACATTTCAGTGCTTCCCTCAAACTTCTTTTGAAGAGCTTCCCAGATAGAATAAGAATTTTCATCATGTTGAAGCAACACAAATATATCTTCTTTTATCGCTTGTTGTAACAAATTAATCATCATTTTCTCTCCTTTATAACTTTCCCTCTCTTGTTCAGTAAATTCAGAAATGATTTTATCAGCTCCCATTGTATTCTTTGGTCTCTCATATTCAGTTTCGATGCTCTCCCAAGCTTTTAGATGATTCGCCTGAACCCAATTCTCAAACCGTTTCTTCCACCCGTGATAATCCTCAATTCCCATAAGTTTCGGAGGTTTTTGCATTGTTCCGGTTTCATTCTCCATTGTCATATTCTTAGCAATGTCGGATGGATTAGTCGTAGATGTAGCAAAAGCATTGTAAAACTCAGTATCCATTATTCCAATTCTCAAACGAGCTGTATCACCTTGTAAAAATATACCTGTCGAAACAAACAAAACACAATTAGTTCAAACACTTATCAATTAATTAAAGAAAACTGGTACTCGAACTGATGATTTTTTTTTCGGACTGAAAGTTGACAGACTGTACGAACTGCTATGACCCGGATGCAATTTGAACGACTTGACCCTTTGAAACTTTTGAACTTGATGAACTGGACTTTATCACATAACCTGACCACACTATACGACTGGAATGTTCAAACGAACTGATCAATCTGTGCAAACTGACTAAACTTCAAACCTGACAGTCTTGTAAACATAGATTTATAAAGAAAATCTCTATAATGTGAATTCAAATAAGCCGAACTTTCAACTGTGCTGACAAACTTAAACCGTGATGATTGGGCCATATGTTGGGCTGACAACTAAAATCACACTACATGGGCCGTGACATTTAAATGAATTTTAATCCTCAAATTGTGATTGGACCTTTTTTAAAACACAACAACTATCATTGAGCCATTCAATCCACTTAACAATTTCAAGAATTCTTTTATCTAGGCACATGGTTTGGCTGACAACATCGATCCTTTAAATGTGTTCACATGCAAACTCGGTAAACTACACATGCAATTCTGATTATCCGACACAACCTGACATCCTCGAATTCAATGTTACACAAGATTTGATGAACAATCACGTGAATTCCTAAGTGTCACTATAAGCGAGACTCAAATGTCACTAAGAGCGGACCAGAATGTTCGAATAAGTGGACCGGATGAGCGGACCAGATGAGCGGACCAGATAATGTCCGTATAAGCGGACCAGAAAAACGAACCAGCTGATGACATCATCAATATCACGAGTTCGTATGAGCGAATCTTCAAAAATCCGATGTTTTAGGTCGATTCAAGCTTTGAAACTTTCAAGGATTTACTTATACATGATTACGAACACACTGTGTAAATTTTAAACGATTCCGACCGTAAAAATTTTTGTTTTTCGAAAAAGAAAGGTGTAGAAACAGATTTTACGGCTGAATTATAGAAAACTCTTCTCCATTGGCTCTGATACCAATTGTAGGATCGAATTCGGACCTAAACGAGTCGTGTAGAAGAGTTTTTCACCAAAACAAGAGGCGGAAACAAGTGTTTCGATGTAATTCAGCACGTATTCACTTTTAACTGTCGATATTATTGATATAGATGACGTTTACAACCTGTCGACACTTCGGCAGCACTTCGTGGCTCACCGGAAGACAATCACCTACAACTATGTGTGAGGATCGCTTATGATGACTATATATAGGAGATCAGGTCCGCTTTTACATACATGGACATATAAGCGGACCTCACTTTTGACATATAAGCGGACCTCACTTTTGACACATGAGCGGACCTAATACATGACAAATGAGCGAAACCTAGCTATGACTTATGAGCGGTCCTATCATAATGAAACATTTTGACCGAACATATCATCTAATAATACTTTCAACACTTTTGTCTTATATGTAATGATGTCATTGTGACATCACTTTGATGATGTCATGATGACATCATGCTTGAACGTCTTCGCAACGAACTGAAACATGACTGAAGACGTAGACGACAGACGGATGCACCAACATCCATCCGGATAGATCAAATAAAGTCAACACGGATTGTTGAGAAGCGAATTGCTATTCGTGCGGACAACCAGTCAACAAGATTTTGCCCCGGATTGTTATCCGTGCGAACTGCCCTGGATTGTTATCCGTGCGAGTGGGATTTGGCTGATGGTAATACGTGCGAGTGGGTAATCCGTGCGGATAGGTAATCCATGCGAGTGGGTAATCCGTGCGAGTGAGTAATCCGTGCGGATGTGATGATCCGTCTGGATGAAGATGAACAGTTCAGCGATCTCAATCACGAAAACTCAGATTTCTCTCAAACGACATGGAATTTTGACCTGAAAATTTGTAGGGTTATAGATCAGACAATTTCGCATAACATATCAAAAAATTAGCGAATTTGGACCGTAAAAACCCTGTCAATTTTGTAAAATTCAGAGAAAAACGTGAATAACAAGAGAGTTAAGAGAAATTTGACAAATCTGGATGAATTTGGCTCTGAATCTGATCAATTTCTTGTACGAATCTGTGCGTTTGATCTTCGCAACCGAGCACCTGCTCTGATACCACTTGTAGGTCCCGGTTTTGACTCCGTTTCGATTGCGAACCGACCGTGCGACGTGCGGAATCCGTGCACGAACGAGACCGAAACACACGAAACGTAATATAAACGTGATTCTTTCATAAATCTGAAATCGTACAGCACCTGAATCACGTACACGAGCTTTCTCTCTCTAGAGTTTCTCTCTCTAGCTCTATATCTCCCAAGCTCCAAATGTGTAAAAGTGTCAAAAGTATCAAAAGTTCTAAATTAGAACCCTAATGGTTCTATTTATAGGCCAAGGGATATAATGAGAGATCTCATTATTTACATAAATGTCACCTTGCCTTTTCCTATTTATAACAATATAAAGCCTAGATTTAAACTGTTTCAGCTACGATCTTAAGATGACGGAGGCGATAGACATACTGCACTAACATGATCTCGTTTATATATATATATATATATATATATATATATATATATATATTCATAGTGGTACTTATGATTTTCTCTACCTACCAATCTATTTCAAGGTATAAACATGTACATACATATCATATTTATATATACGTATAATATATATGTGGAAGGTTCAAACGAGAAGAATTTTTTTATAAGAAGAAAAAGAATGTTTCAACCAAGAAGAATATTTTATTTTACTTCATTTAGTATTTGCATTTAATTTAAGATAAAGGTATATTATTAAACTTACATAGATCATTAGTTTGTATTCTTTCCCTTTAATAACTAACTAAATTAATTGTAACTTCTTTTCAAAATATATACTTTTTTTTCAAATTAAAAACAACTTATTTTAAACTGTAGAATAAATTACTAGTTGTGTAGGATAAATTACGAGTTGTGTAAGATATATTTCGAGGTGTGTAGGATAAATTTTGACTGTGTAGTATAAAATTCTATAATGTGTAGGGTATATGTAGGAAAAATTTGATATGTGTAGGTTTTATAGACTATATGTAGCAGTGGCGGAACTAGAAAAAAAATTCAGGGGTATCCCAATTTTTTTATCGTATATTCATACAACGTAATTTTTTTACTATACATTCGTAGAATCAAATACACAATAACAACTAAAATTAGTAACTAAACCCTAACCTAAAATCCAATTTCGTTCATTTTGTTCTATAATACTTTTGCTCAGGTAGTAACAGAACCAGAAACTTTGAACCAAAGCTCCCAACATAACTTTAATATTAAACGTTAATAAAATAATTTTTTAGATACAAATTCTAAGATATATATATATATATATATATATATATATATATATATATATATATATATATATATATATATATATATTAAGAAATAGAGTAAAAGATATTTAATATTAAACATTAACAAAATAAAATTTTAACATATATATAATGTAGTAATTAGTTTATTTATAAAGTTAACACAAGAACTCATTATAAAATATATAAAGCATATAAATTTTGCTTTGACTAGCAATATGTTGTCAGAAACCTTGCTTGTTGAGTCTGTGCTGTCTTTTCAAAATTCCAAAAGACAAAAATATTATTAAAAAAAGCAAGTCATCTTCTTTCTTTCTTAACCAGATCGAGCTTTTCGCTGAAAAACAAAGAAAAATCACCATTATGCTCTACATCTTCTAATCTATTATCCTTCACTTTTAGTGTTCTCATGTAGTTCTGCGGAGCACACAAGGGTATCCTAATAAGTATACGATGCATAAAACGGAGAAGAATAAATTATACACTTCGCCAAGAAAGTTGAAGGGTATCCCAGGCAACCCCTGGGATACCTGTAAATACGTCCCTGATATGTATGATAATTAATGATTAGTTGACTAATTAATTAGAGAGAGAAAATTAATGACATGAGTTATAAATGAAATAGTATTTTACCAATATGCCCTTTTGTCTTTTTCTTCTTTCAATAATTTTCTTCTTATTTGATCCTCCCCCTAATATATATATATATATAGAGAGAGAGAGAGAGAGAGAAACAAGATCAGGAGAAAACGTTCAAAAGTGTGAGAACGGTGAGAACGCATCCTGGCCCAACACGTGTCACGCGACATAGAGAAGGGCGAAGGGGCTTTTTTGTCCTTTTATCTTCTCCTTTTCCAGTTCCGCTTTTCACAATACTGTTTTATTTTTGGCGTTTAAGATTTTTAGCGTTAACCAAATTCAATAATTAATGACGTTTAATTGTTTCATTGTATTACATTTTGGCGTTTATAGCGTTTATGGCATTTTTCAAATCCTATGCCATTGGAACCAAAGGTGGGTCAGGAAATCTATCTGAATGGCGTTTTTTCAAGGCGTTTTAAACAAGATGGCCCATTGTTCTAATATTTTTATATACATTTTGGCGTTTGTGGTATCTTGGCGTTTTACAATTGTAAAATTATATTACAACCAGAGGGGAAAAAATAGAAGCGAAGAAAATAAATTAAAAATCCTAATCGGATCTCTCTTCACAATCTTCACTATCATCAGTCTTTTTCTTCTTTAATAGTACAAGAGATGTCACCAAATATATGGCGTTTTATGTAAAACTTAACAAACCCATCGGTTTGATTATTTTGTCTGCTCGTCTGTTGAAGTGGCTTTTTCTGGATGTTTGGGGACATAGATCTAGGACGTGTGGGTGAGTTTTTCACTTTTTGTTCATCTTGATCTTCATCTTTATAATCATCCCACTCTTCAGTGTCATTGATCTCTTCTCCTCATCCAAGTATTATTCAAAAATAAAGACCACAAAATGACATTTGATTGTAATCAGTATCTTTTTCTTTAACATTTGTCCATCTCATGGAGCAAAATCTTACTGAATTACTCCCCTCAGCTAACAATCCACTTAGTGAAACTTCACGAAGAACAATACTGAATATCCAAGAAAGCATATTAGCTATCTTTGATTTTTTTAATTTTTTAGCGTTTTACAGTGAGTGGTATTTAGTAGTATTTGGCGTTTGTTTTTTTTTTTTTTTTGTTTGATTAAATGGAAGTTGCTGAGAGTTATTGTTTTATAGGATTTCTTTTGGCGGCGTATGTTAGGCGGTGCCGTTTCAGTTACTGTTTGTAATTATTGTTTTTGATAAGCTTTTATCTCTGAAGTCTGTAACACGTCCCGTCTTTCAAGTTTGGCATTTTAGATTCTAATGTAATAAATTTTTTGTCTCTTCATTTTTATTGTTTTGTAGTTACTGTTTCTAGTTACATTTTTAAGTTTGGTTTTTATTTTTTTTTATTTTTTGGGTTTTTTATAATACTTTTCCAAAGTAATTTTATTATAGTTTAGGAGTTTTTGGGGCGTTTTACGGCATGATAGCGTTTTAACAAGCATTTGGGTGTCTGACGTTTTTATTATATACGGCGTTTTTATTATATAACAATCAACTGAAAAATAAAATTAAAAAAAATATATATATATAAACAATTGATCTTCCAAATCTTCACTGTCACCAGTCTCTTTCTTCTTTTTTGAATCATCTTAACTGGCTGGTTCGACTTTCGTATGATTCATTTTGTTTTTTTTTTTTGTTTTTCAAGTAGTTTTTTTTTGGTTTGGAAGCACAAAGTCTGACATCAGCATCTTTTTCTTGAAGATTTGTCCATCTCATATAACAGAATGTTAATGAGTTTACACCCTTCAGCCAACAATCTTGAATTTTCCGATGAAACGATGTTTGATTTTTTAATTTTGGCGTTTTATCGATAAATAGAACGCCACTAAATAAAAGCATCTTAAACCTCAAAATTTGATCATGCTAAAATCAATAATGTTTTGCTGTATGAGATAGACAACATTGTTAATCCTCGGTTAAGAAAGATAACTATCAATGTTGTCCACCCCATACAGCTAAACTTTATTGACAACAAACCTCAATAATGTTGTTATATGTTTTAGCGTTAAAAATTGGAAGGAAGTTGATGATAAAGTCAATAAGATTTTACTCAATGAAATGGACAATATCCTCACTTAAGGATTTTTGTCCATTACATTGAGTGAAACCTTACAGACAACCAAACTGAATTTCAAATAAACGTTTTGGTTTAGAAGATATTTGATGTTTGGGTTTTTTTGGCATTTTTAAGATGAATAGTATATATTAAATATGGCGTTTGGGGTTTTGTGTGTGTTTTTAATTAAAGGTCTGAGATGTTGTATATATAGGATTTTTTTGGCGGTTTTTTTATGCGGGATTTTATTATAATTAAGTTTGGCGTTTTATATCTAATGGCGTTTTTAGTTAGAATGGTGTGTGCTATATGTTTGGCGTTTTATTTCATGAGATGGCGTTTTGTGTGGAGTAGTCAAAAGACTTTTTTACCCTTAATGAAGCGGGTCCACGTAATAAAATTGATGTTATTTACGAAAACGCCACCGCGCCAATATAGTCCATAGACTGTTTTGATCGGACGATTCATAAGCGTTCTCACCGTTCTCACACTTTCCACTGTTTTCTTTAGATCCTGACCCTATATATATATATAAGGTGGTACTTTAGAGTGAACACTAGTGTATTTATGAAATGGGTGAACAAATGCTGACCATTGATTTACACTTGTATATTGATAATTAAGGGCTAGCATTTGTTCACTAGTATATATATAGGGTAATTATAGACAGAAAATTCTCTTAAGTTAAGAAAACTCAAGAAAATCTTATGTAACAAACTTTTTTTCTAAAAATTTAGGAAATGTAAGTTACATGCTAACGAACGTTTTGTAACAAAAAAAAAGTGACGAGTGGTTTTTTTATACTATTTTTTAAATTCAGTGTTTATATATATATATATATATATTTCTGTTTCAAAACATTCGATAAGATGTAGCTTTCATTCCTTAATTTTTCTAAAAAAGATTTTGTTACTTAAGGTTTTCTTAAGTTTTATTATTTCAAGTGGGTTTTCTTTATATATATATATATATATATATATATATAGTGTAAGGTTTAAATGAGAAGAATTTTTCTGTTAAAATATAAAAGAAGAAATTTCAACCAATAATAATCCTTCATTTTACTTCATTTAATTTTTTTATTTAATATTAGTGTAAGAGTATATTAGTTACTTAGATAGATTATTAGTTGGTAGTCTTCCTTTTTAATAGCTAACTACGTTAAATTTGTAACTGATTTTCAAAAAATATATTTTTCAAAGAAGAATAAAAATTAATTTAAAGTGTAGGATAAATTACGAGGTGTGTAGGATAAATTTCAATATGCATAGGATAAATTTTGATGTGTATAAGCAAAAATTTTAGTGTGGAGGATGATAGTCTTTATGAATAACTAATTAGTCAAAGATAATAATAAATGAGATGAGAGAAAAACTATTTAACGTTTTACAATCGTACCATTTGTTCTTTTTCTTCTCAATTTAATTTTCTTCTCAAAGGAACCTTTCCATATATATATATATGTGTGTGTGTGTGTGAATTATACAGAGAAATCCCACTCTAGTTAAAGAAACTTAAGAAACCTATTGTGTGGACACAAAAATGCCACGTGCGTAGCAACTCTCGAAAAGACCATAATGATTCGTAACTGTGACCCCAAACGCGCACGACAAGTACCAGCATGAAAAACGAAGGAGTGCTGACTTTAGCCACGTCGCGCTACGCGACGGTGTTAGCGTTAAATGGTCGCGCGACGCCACCCTCCTGTGACCACCTGAGGACATCTGGCACCACGTGGCAGCCACATTTGCATGCCTACGTGGAGACTCAGTACACCTATGCCCTAGCCTAGGCCATTCGCTTCACGCGAAGAGGTTATGCTAATTTGGTAGCGCGACGCGACGAGATAGAATTCTGGCTATAAATTGGAGATGCATGGGACATTCAGAATTCGCTCAAAACTTTCTTTCTCTCTGAAATTTACTCTGTTCTACCTACTATACCCGAAGTGCTAAACCGCTGCCCATAATCAAAGTAATAACTCGAATCACTGGTACGGTACCCTGTCCGATCGATTGAAACCAAACCAACGGATGTTTAAGTGTTGCCTGAATTAGGCTATACTTTGTCATTCGTTGTGGGTTTTGATCTCGTGATTATCGTTAAAGTTGAATTGAGTTAATACACTAATACGTGTGCATTGTGTGTTTAATTAGGAATACAAGCATTAAACCAGAAGGCTAGTAACAAATCCTAAATCTGCAAAGTGAGACATTCTCATTATATTAAATGCTTTCAACACCCTAAATGTTTTCCAATTGATACTTATATTACAGAGATTAAGTCTTTGTATTCTTACTGGGAAACTATCACACCTTGACTTTTGCGGAAGCGTATACATGTGACTTGATCGGTTATCATTACATTCGATTATAATAGACAACTACATGATTAAAATGATGTTCATCCATTCATAAGTTTTAAAACATTACAAACACAAGTCATTTAAGTTTCAACCACATAACCTTAGGTTAAGTTACAAACTAACAAAAGTGGATGACATCTAAACTTGAACTTTACATCTTGAAAACAACACCAGCGCCCAAGATCCATCTTGTTCCCTGAAATACATGTAATTTTGAAAACATCAACAAAAGTTGAGCGAGTTCATGCGTTTTGTATGAGTACCAATAAACTTGTAACATTTGAGAGATTCTTTTGAAAACAGGTATGAAAAGCGTCTATGAACAGATCAATTAATGCTTTGCAAGGACATTAATGTATGTGACGACATAGGGAGTACTCAACCCGAGTAGACTATTGTTAGTGTCGAATCCCCTCGACTGTGTCGAATCCCCTCGACTGTGTCAAATCACCTTGACTATGTCAAATCCCCTTGACTGTATCAAATCACCTTGACTGTGTCAAATCACCTTGACCATTGTAGAATCACCTCGACTGGGACACAACAGCACTCTAAGTGGTCACACAAGGACCATGAATGGGGCTCAGCCGTACCCGTTAGATCTAACCCTTGTCCATGGTTCTTAAATGAGTTAATGACATTTCTATTTCAGCCTATGCTCACATGATGTAATAGTTCATTACATAGCCAAATCATACCCATGTTGACATGTATTTCACCCCCGAGAGTTATAAATCCGAAAACAGTTAAGAGAAAAGAGGGACATGACCTCACAAGTTTGCGTCCTGCTGTCTCGTATACTCAAAGGTCCTTCTAGGAGTCGTACAACTACCTACACACATGCCATGTTTTATTAGACGTTTAGGTCGTGTAACGACTCTCAGTCTTATTCATTTATTAAGACTTATTTTGGAAGTTCGTGGTATACTTTGAGTTACGTCTTTGATGTGAATTATATAATTCCAAAGTATATAATTATTAGTTAAAATAATAATATTTTAACTTCAATTATATTTATTCCATTATCAGAAAATATTGTCAAACAATATATTTTTAACTTGGTTTATTATGTATTTCCACATGTATTTTCCCAAGTATGGGTGTACTTGTACTTGTGTATTTTCTTACTTGTGTATTTTGCCAAGTATTAGTGGTGTATTCCGGTATGTATTTATACGTATGAGGATACGTAATTTCTTGTATTTGTTAAGTATTTTATACTTAAATTTGCATTTAATATTCCGGAATATTATTTTTAAACCACTAAAAATCACCAATGTATATTCTTAAAATATTCATATTTTAAGAGAATCTTTATAGAAAAATATCTATAACTTTACTTGGCAAAATATTATACCTTCATATATATCTCAAAAATAATATATAATTTTTAGATTAACATTAGAAAAATATATATTTCTAATTTTCCACCCAAAATAATATATTCTTAACTTGTTTAAGAAAATATACATTTTTCTCCACTCAAAAATAATATATCTTTAAATTGTTTAAGAAAATATATATTTTCTCCACTCAAAATAATATATTTTCTATTTGACAAGGTATGATATATTTTAAAATATTTGTAAAAATCCATATTTTCCGTTTCTTTGGTTTCCAAAATATTGTTTGTCACACTTGTCGAGTTACGAATTTATTTCCGGAACATATATACTTATAGTCCATATGTCCGTTCGTCCGTTTGCCCAATATTTAGGTATAAATTATATACTTATTTTCTTGGAATTTTGGTAGTATTTTCATATTACAATTTTTGGTATATTGGTGAGTTATATTATTTTCAAGTTCCTAAAGTAATATAACTAATACAATCAATATACAAGTAGCATACAATTTGTGACATCTAAATATATATTTTCCTAAATATATACTTAGTCATTTTTATTATCAAAAATCAACCTCCAATATTTGTAAATTTTGTAATAAAAATTATGGCAATTTTTTATATGAAAAACGTGATCAAAATTTACTTGTAAACACTTGTTTAAAAATATTTTTCTAAGTGTTTAATTTCTACAAAATTTTTGCCATAGTTTCCCCTTAAAAATGGAGGTTTCCATGCTTGAAAGCATGTCATTTTCTTTTAGAAGTTTATCACCAATCATCAACAATTTACACATAACTTACCATATGATTTAAATATGCAATTTCACTATATGTCATGAACTTGAAGTTTAACAAAAATGTGTAGTAATTTAACATGTTGTTTAGTAAGCTTAGTTACCTCTAAAAATATGGTTTATAGTTTATAAAACTCATTCTTGTGATTCTTCATAACTTATATGATGATTTTTCAAAAATAATCTTTATTGTATTTTTCTTGTTACCAACACTTTTCTAGCTTTGATGTAACCCCCAAAACATGTTTACTTTCTTTAAAAACCATGATCATGTTAAATCTTGTAATAAACTTTGTTTTCTTGAAAATATTATCCTTGAAATATTTTATTTTCAAGACTTATAACATATATAAATAATCATCTTACACTAAAACAAATTTATTTTCAAGTTCATGATTTACATAAAGGATCATCATCACAAGTTTCACAAGATCCATCCTATATTTGCTAGATCATGTGTTTAATCATCATCTAGCAAGCTTCTTATGATGATCAATATCATAATCACAAGAAATCAACAAACAAGTTTCATACATACACTAAAACAACTTTGATCTTCATGTTATTAAGCTTTATGTTAGTGTTCAAGCTTATGTTTCTTTGAGATTATTTAGTTTAACAAATTACACAACACTTTAACCACTAAAATTAGAAGTAACAACAAGATCAAGAGGCTTACTACTAGCTCTAAGGCTAGGAAAGAAACAAAGATGAAGATGATGAAGAAAAGTGATGGTTAAAAGCACCAAGATGAGGTCCTTCCACTTTCAATGCTTCCACCCTTCTTAAATGTGCTTGTTATACCGTTAGATCACCTTAGAATGTATTGTACGGAACTAGAAAGTGAGGGTTTTGGTGGTGGTGTTGTGGCCGTGAACTAGAGAGAAGAGAAGAAGTGTTGTGGTAGATGATGAATGAAGCTTATGATTCTAACTTGTGGTTTATAAAAAAAAATCTTCCAACATGTTTTTATATAATGGTCATTATGTTTCTTATAAACTCTACAAATCAAATAAAATACACAAAAGAAATCCACCATGTGGGTCCATGTTGGAATCGTCCACATGTGGGGGGGGGGGGGGTCTAGTTGTGTTTCAACTCTAAGTTAGGCAATCTAGTTAAGTTTCAAAGGTATTAGTTAGTGTTTAATGAGTTTAGGGTTTTTAAGATGTGTTATGATGTTTGGTGACAATAGCTAGCTTGGTAATGTTAAAACAATGCTTCTAGTGAAAATTTGGTGTTTCGGGTAATGTCCGGTTGTTCGGTTGGTTACCGGTTCGTTAAGGTGCTAAACTGCGCAGTTTAGTGTGCTTTATGTAGACATTTATGACAGTTTTGATTCCCGATACTTAGGAAGGTATTCTGGACCACTAAACCATAATTCTGCATTATATTTCAAAGTTAGAATGCTGAAAATTGATGAATTTGGTTATTTTCTGCAGAATTCTGCAGTTTTAGTGTGTTTCTAGCACTTTCCGGCACCTAAATCATCACTAGGAAGGCAGTTTTATGATCCCTACTTTCCTACACACTATTCAAGTGTAACTCTTGGTTTTGGGGCTCTTTCTGTGTCTTATCATCATGTCTGTCTGAGTACTGAACTCCCGTCAGTACTTCTAGTTTGTCTGATAACTGTGCTAACTTTGTTTTGTGCACTAATTGAACTACATTGTGTTGCATGTAATAATGATAAACAATCTTGCAACATGAAATGCACTTGTATGTATATGACAGTATTCAGGAAATCATTCGTCTTGTTAATTCAATCATGCACAGTCATCAAGGTACAATTTACTTTTCATTATTGTATGGAATACATGGAAAAGTGCCAGTTGTCACATTCTCCCCCCGTTAAAAGAATTTTGTCCCGAAATTCAAGCTGTGTTATCGGTTGCAGGGGAGTTGTGAAATAGATGTGGATACTTAGACCTGATTTGGTCTTCATGTTCCCAAGTAAATTATGGGCCATGATGTAAATTCGAACGAACTTTAACAAATTTAATACGACTTCTCCGTGTTTTGTGGACTTCCAGTCCATAACCTTAACAGGTTCTGTAGTAGATTGGAGTTTGTTGTTGATGTGAATCTTGTTTGCAGGAATGACGACTCTTTCTTGAGTAGGACTCTTCCTGAGGTTAGACATGTGAAATGTGTCGTGAACATTGCTAAGTTCTTTTGGGAGTTTCAGCTTGTATATAACGATTCAGATTCTCTCCAGAATCTCAAAGAGTCCAATATACCGTGGGTTCAACTTCCCATGTTTTCCAAATCGTACCACGCCTTTCCAAGGCGAGACTTTCAATAAAACCATATCTCCAGCCTCAATTTCCAACAGTTTCCGCCGCTTGTCGGCGTAGCTTTTCTGTATATCACGTGCTGACTTGATACCATCACGTATCTGAACGATCTTGTCTGTAGTTTCCTGAACCAACTCGGGGCCAATAAACTATTTATCTCCGGTCTCCGCCCAAAGCAACGGGGACCGACACTTACGTCCATATGAAGCTTCAAACGGGGCGGCCTGAATGCTAATGTGATAACTATTATTGTTAGGAAAACTTCACTAAAGGCAAGTGAGTATCCCAACTTCCACCAACGTTCATCACACACGCACGTAGCATATCTTCCAAAGCCTATATCGTCCGTTCACTTTGGTCGTCCGTCTAAGGGTGAAATACAGTACTAAGGTTCAACCGTGACCCAAAATCCTTTTGAAACGTCTGCCATATCCTCGGCACAAAACGACCATCTTGGTCGGATATGATAGAAACAGGCACTCCATGACGTGTCACAATCTCTCTAAGATATATCTCTGCTAATTTCCTTGTGTTGTATTTCTCACTGATCGGTAGGAAATGTGCAGACTTGGTGAGTTGATCAATAATCACCCAAATCATATTGTGACCTCTTTGGGTTCTTGGCAGCTTTGTAATGAAGTCCATTGAGATTTGTTCCCACTTCCTCATGGGAATCTCAGGTTGTTGCAGCAGCCCTGATGGTTTCTGGTATTCTGCCTTAACTTTGGCACAAGTAAGACAGTTACCCACCTATGTAGAAATAACAACTTTCATCTTGGGCCACAAATACCAATCCTCCAAGTCTTGTTACATCTTGTCGGATCCATATGGATAGAGTACCTTGACTTGTGAGCTTCATCCAAAATAAGTGCTCGTAGATTGTCGAAGAACGGTACCCAAATTCGTTCCATGAAGTACAATGTTCCATCTCCATTAGGCAACGATTGCACTTCCATTCCACGTAATGCTTCAGCTTGTAGGTTCTCCGGTTTGAGCGCCTCTTGCTCAGCTTCACGAATTCGAGTAGCGGGATTCGTCTGTATGGTCATCTCTAAGGCTCGCACCCTTAGAGGCTTTGCGCGTTCCTTGTGGCTCAAGGCGTCTGCTACGACGTTCGCCTTGTCCTGGTGATATTTAATCTCATAATCGTAATCATTCAATAGTTCATCCCATCTTCGTTGTCTCATATTCAAACCCTTCTGAATATCCGATATTCTGTTGATCAAAGATGTGACCCATCCTTCTCTCCCAGATGTTGTATTCAGATCTCACCAACATAGGGGGTTTGAAGAGAGAACCAATGTTATTATTGTTATCCTGTGATTGTGACGTCATTCTGGTTGTTTTACAGGCACTGATTAATCAACTTTTGTACGTGATTAAACCTTACTCTTTTTTTCAACGAAACAAACAATTTAAAGTATCAACGAAATTGAGCTGAACTTTTACGTCAAAATGATTGTTAGGTCAAATTTGACTGTCCTTGCTCTGATACCAATTGTTAGGATCTGAGTTTCCTTTTATTGTGCTTGTTTGATTAGAATGAAGATGAAATAGAATTAAGTGCAGCGGAATTAAATGAAACAAACTTTCAACACACATTCAATAAGAGAATTGTTTTCAGCAAACATGTTTAACATGAAATCGAATGATTATATTTATTACAATCTTCAACTACAATGCATGCATGCATGCATGCATGCATACAATCTCCCCCTCAGCCTGAGCTCACAGTGATTGTTCATACAGAATGACTTGGTGATGAAGAGAGCTAATAGAACAGTACAGGGTACTGTTCTATATATAGTACAGAACAAACCACTGTGGCATCTTTGCTGACGTCACCATGAAAGTGACATCTAACCTCCTAACAACCTCTAACCACTGACTATTACAAACATTGTTGTCTAACAACTGATTACAATAAACAAATACAAATACAAGTCTAACTGCTGCTTCTTCATTCCACTGCTTTAGCCACAGCAGTGCTTTGTGTCTTCAGCAGTACTTGAACCATAGCAGCAGATTGAGCATCAGTGCTTTATCTTCAACAGTCTTTAGACACCAGCAGTTGTTGTGTAGGGCAGTACTTAGAGGTCATCAGATGTTAGGCCACATTCAAGGGAGAAGACTAAATGCAAACAACTGCTTATTCTGGATCCACTGATCTGATCCAGTTTTGGCTTTATCAACTGTTCCTTTGTAGGGTTCCATCCCAACATCAAAGATGTGCTGCAGACTCTTGTGATCTGTAAAGATCGTGCAGTGCTTTCCCTACAAGTAATGTCGTCGAATCTTCAACGCAAATATCACAGCTCTTAACTCTAGGTCGTGCGTCATATAGTTCTTCTCATGATCCTTCAATCGACGTGACGCGTACGCGATGACTTTGTCTTGTTGCATCAACAAGAAGCCGAGACCTTGTCGAGAAGCGTCACAATAACCGCAAATCCATCGGTACCATTAGGTAAGGACAAGATAGGTACCGTATAGGTTAGGGTTGTTAGCGGTTGAGCAATCCTTGAAAAGTTCTCTAAAAATTGTCTGTAATAGCCTGCAATCCCCAGAAATTGTCGTATCTCAGTTGTGTCTTTGGGACTTCTCAGTTCTTGATTGCAGGGTCGACATGAATCCCATTCTTATTCACTACGTGACCTAAGAATTTCGCCTCGCGAATCCAAAGTTCGCACTTCGACAGCTTAGCTTACAACTGTTCTTTCTCCAAAAGTTCCAAGATAACTCGCAGATGTTACTCATGTTCTTCCTTGGTCTTCGAGTATATAAGGATATCATCAA
>JARYGA010006331.1:0-26481 GCA_030545235.1 Helianthus tuberosus
TTGCTTCAAGGGGATTCCAGAGATGTTAAATTTGTGGTTGATGACGAGGTTGAACCGGGTTTGAACCGGGGTGTTGAGATGCAGGTTACCGGAGGATCCGTTCAGGCAGGGGGTTCTGCTGCCGTGGAGAGGGATGAAGGTGCTTCTTCTGATGGAGAGGAGAGTTCTTCTGACTCCCTTCAAGTGAAGGATTCTAGCCATGATGACAAGGAAGACCTGGAGAGCCTTCTAGCTCGTAAGCGGAAAGCTGTTAGTCCCAAGCAAGCCCCTGCCCCTCGTGATATCCGGCTGAGGCTCCGGAGCGCCAGTGGACAAAAGGCCCCTCCTGCAACAAAATCTGCTTCTGAACTTCCCCCTATTGGGGTTAAAGGTTCTTTGTCTAAACATCTGCGGTCCTCCAGCTTTGTGAGTGAACCTTTGTTGGTGAGTTCATCTTTTTTCTCCTATTTTGGATTTGCTTTGCTTTGATAAATTTCTAATGTTTCCTCCTTTTTTTGTCTGAACAGGGAAGTTCTCATGCTCCGATTAATATCCCTACTGCCCCCTCCTCTTCTCGTATTCGAGACAAAACTCCCGAAGTGAGCGTTGCTCGTATTACTCCGGCTTTTGAGATCTCTTCTCATCATGCCACCGGGACCAGCAAACCCTCTCAATTTGAGGGTTTTGCTTCTCGATCCCCCTTAGCTCCCCTGTTTGCCGATGCCCTCCCGTTCCCCTACGTTCCTAAGTGGAAGATTACTCAATCTTCTGTGGTGGGGACCCCTGAAACTGCCCGGGACTTTTTGACTCATGCTGTTCCTCCTTCCCATAGGTTTATGAACTCTACTTTGAGGGATGATATCTTTGACGATCAGTACAGCATGTCACTCTGTGAGGGGCTTTTCAGGGGCGTTTGCATCTTGCAACGGGTTGCTGATCTGAGGAAAGAGAATGTGGGACTCAGGAGTGACCTTAAGACCTCTCAATCTGTTGCTGCTGAGCTTCGATGTCAAGTGGTTGAGGCTGAGCGTAAACTGCAGGAGGAAAAGGTGCATAGCCTTTCTCCCCTCTCTCTTTTTTTTTGTTTGATTCCTTTTGGATCTTTTGTGATGTCTTTTGCTCAGGGGGCTAGAGCTATGCTGGAGCGGAGAGAGCGAGCTTGGGAGAGGGAGATGGCAGCTTTGGTGGAGGAGAAGGAGGAGCTAGCCGCGGAGTTGAAACATCTGAAGGAAGTCGATTCCGCTTCTCAAGAGCAGCTGAACACCATGTATGCTGATTAGGGGATTACTTCTGATGACAATCAGAAGTTAGCTAAGGAGAAGCATTGGCTGATTACTGAAGGCTTTGGAGCCCTCCTCACTGCTGTCTCTCGATCGGAGGAGTTCAAAAGTGGTCTTGAGCAGGTTTACAGGGCGTATCGGGATGTGGGATATCAATCAGGCCTGAAGGATGGGTACATATACTCTGCTCAGGGTTTGGGCAGGAAGGAAACTCTGCTTTATAATTCCAAGGCCAAGAAGCGTCTGTCTAAGCTGGACAAGGAGTTTGGGGGTAAGACCCCAGCCCTTCTTGAGAAGATCCTGGAGCATCCTATGATGTCCATTGATGAATTGAAAGCCTTGCTTACTCCTGTTGGTCCCTCGTCTCCAAAGTCTTTGTCTGGGGACGACTCCCAATAATTTCTGAACATTAACTTACTTCGATATGGTTGTAACCTAAACAATTATGCACTCTAGGATACTTTTAACTTTTTGATGCTTGGGGGGAGAGCTTTTGTGTAGGGGCTCTCCCGGTACTTAATCGTATGATTTGTGATTGTATATTGCCATCTTGCTTTTGCCTGTTTTTTGGTGTGTGTTTTTTTTTTTTTTGCAGGAGTCTTTGCCGGGGACCGGGCCAGCATTTTCCTGAAGACTTTTAGTTATTTGTAGTATGTTTACAAAAAGCTCTGTTTAGTCCGTTTACCAGGCCTTCTAGCTTGTATATTAGCTTTTCTTTTAGGGCCAGTAGGGCTTCATGTTGTACGTTCACTTTGTAGCTTATACTCGAAAAATTTCTTAGTGTGTATGTGTTGGCTTCTTTCGTAGTTTGTTTACAAAAGTATGTTGTGTTCATGGTTTGCTTTATAAACCAGGATTGTCTGTTCGAGGACAATCGCTAGACAAGTCTATAACGTGAGATTATGTTCTTTGGCTTGTTTGTCCGTTTTCTTTGGGTTAGCTAGACCCTATTTCGCCCCACAGCCGGGTGTTTGGCATGTTGAGCATACCTTTTACACGTGTGTTCATTCGTTATTAGGTTTGTAGTTTTTCTGGGCACGTCTGCCTTGATACAATACCTGTTATTTTGTCAAAAAGGAACAAGTGAATTGTCCGCTATCATTCATTTCTTGGGGACTATGTCCTCCAGTACAAGATTTTACAAAATATTTTTCTTGGGGTAATCCCCTGACTGGCGGTTAATCATTACAAAAGTGGCTCCCTGGCCGTTTTTCCTTAAAGGCATCTTTATTCTTCATATGTGGTACTTCCTGAGCTACATAAGGTTCCATGTCCTTGGGACTTCCTTGCCTTAAAGTGTTTCCAGCTTGCAACTTCCCTTGCCGTTTGCCCAAGTAACCCGGTAGGGTCCTTCCCAGTTGGACCCTAGTTTTCCGGTGTTCTCTTGTAGGCTAGCTTCATTTGCTCTTAGGACCAAGTCCCCCAGGGACGAGATTGAGTTTTTTCATCTTGGCATTGTAATAGCTTTCAAGGTGCTTTTTGTTCTTAGCCTCTTTGACTGCTGTCACTTCCCTTCTTTCTTCGAGCAAGTTTAGGTTCATTCGGAGGTCTTGCTCGTTTTCGGCTTCTCTGAGCTTCATTCTGGCTATTGGGGACCCTATCTCAGCTGGGATGACCGCTTCCGTCCCATAAGTTAAGCTGAAGGGGGTTTCCCCGTTGCAGTCCTTGGGGGTGGGTCCTATATGCCCATAGTACAAATGGCAATTCCTCCAGCCATCCTTTTTTGTTTCCTCCCGAGTCTCCCCTTCATTCCCTTGATAACGCTTTGATTTGCTCTTTCTAGTAACCCGTTTCTCTGGGCATGGGTGACGGAGGTAAACACTTGGTGTATGTGCATCTGCTCGCACCATGGCCTGAAGGGTCTTCCAGCAAATTGAACACCATTGTCACTCACCAGTTCCTTTGGGACCCCGTATCTGCAGATGATGTTGTCTAGTACAAACCGTCTCATCTGTTCCCCGGTTATCTTCGACAAGGGCCTTGCCTCTATCCACTTGGTAAAATAATCGATGGCAACCACAACATACTTAACCCCTCCTGGGCCTTCTGGGAATGGCCCAATTATGTTGATGGCCCACTTCTGGAAGGGCCAGGACGTTGACACATGTATCATTGGGTGTTTATGGTGGTGCGTCATGGGTACATGGACCTGGCAGTTGTCACATCTCTTGATCTCCTCTGATGCTGTCTCATACATTCTAGGCCAATAGAATCCCGCATTCATCGCCTTTGCCACTACTGTCCTTGGCCCATAATGCATGCCACAAATCCCCTCATGTATTTCTCTAATCAAATATTTAGCCTCTTCACTATCGACGCACTTCAAGGATGGGCCTAGGTATGACCTTCGGTAAAGCTCTCCGTCAACCAACACGTATTGCAAAGCTTTGACTCTTACCTTCCTGGCCGCCCAGGCCCCCTCAGGTAGTATCCCGTCTTTGAGGAATCTTATAATCGGTGTCATCCATGTCTCTTGTGCGTTTTCAATCGTAGCTACCTCTTCTGTGCCAAGGGAGGGGGAAGTCAGGACTTCCACTTTGACTTCTCTTGCTAGGTGGTCGAATGCCATGGAGGCCAGCTTGCTGAGGGCATCGGATTTTCTGTTTATCCCGCGGGGAATATATTCTAGCTTGAAGGTCTTGAAAGCCTTGACTCTCTCTTTCACTTTGGCTACGTACTGAGCCATTGTATTGTCCTTGGCCTCGTACTCCCCTTGGTACTGCTTGACTACTAGCTGCGAGTCAGTACTGGCCTCCACATTCCTTGCCTTAATCTTCTTAGCCAATCTTAGTCCTGCCAAAAGGGCTTCATATTCTGCTGTGTTATTGGTATTTTCAAAGTCCAGTCTGATGGCATAAGTTAGCTCAACTCCTTCAGGACTGATCAGTGTGATGCCTGCTCCACTTCCTTCTTCACTGGAGGCCCCGTCTGTGAATAGTTTCTATATTGCCTCATCCTCCCTCTCTTTTCCTCCTTTTCCAGGGCCTCCCACCTCAGGAGCTCTTTCTCTTCATCCTCCGGGACCTCTGCCAAGAAGTCAGCCAGTATTTGCCCCTTCATGGCAGTTCTGGACTTGTATTCTAAAGAGTGTTCTCCCAACTCATCTGCCCATTTGGCCAATCGTCCTGATAGCTCCGGTCTCCTGAGTACCTTTTGAAGTGGCTGATCCGTCATTAAGGTGACTTTATGTGCCTGGAAATACCTTCTAAGTCTTCGGGATGCGAATACCAGGGACAGAGCCAGCTTCTCCAAAGGCATGTAGCGTTCCTTAGGGCCTTTAAGTGTCCTGCTAATGAAATATATGGGGATCTGCTTTCCCTCTCTTTCCACCATCATGACCGCACTTATGGTTGTTTTTGAGGTGGAAAAATATAAGAGTAAGTCTTCCCCAGGAACTGGAGTAGCCAAGGTTGGGAGATTGCAGATGTAGTCCTTCATTTCTTGGAAAGTTGTCTCAGCTTCTGGGGTCCATCTGAATTTATCTGTCTGGAGACAGTCCTTCAGTACCTTCATGAAGGGAAGAGTCCTGTCGGCTACCTTTGATAGGAAGCGGTTCAAGGCGATTAACCTTCCATTCAGCTGCTGAATGTCCTTCAGGGACCAAGGGGATCGCATTTCGGCTACAACTTGAGTTTTCTCTGGATTAGCTTTGATTCTGCCTTTAGTAACCACTACTTCCAGGAATTTCCCTTCTTCTACCCCGAAGCAGCACTTCCCAGGGTTCAGCTTTATATTCACATCTTGCATAGCTCGGATGGTTTCGGCTATATCGTCTATCATGGCCAATTCGGTTAGGCTTTTTATGACAATGTCATCGACGTACACTTCCAAGTTCCGTCCCCACTGCTCTCTGAAAAGGGTATTCATGAACCTTTGGTAAGTGGCCCCAACATTTTTTAGCCCGAAGGGAATTTTGGTGTAGCAAAAGGTTCCCTCGTCTGTGATGAAGGCGGTTTTTTCCTCGTCTTCCATTGGCATTTGTATTTGATGATACACTTTGTAAGCATCTAAGAAGCACTTTAGGGGGTACTGAGATAAGAAGTCCACTTGGACGTCTATCTCCGGGAGGGGATAGCAGTCCTTGGGGCATGCTTTATTCAGATCTTGAAAGTCAATGCACATCCTCCACCCCCCGTCTTTCTTCTTGACCATGACCGGGTTAGCAATCCATGATGGATATTTCACTTCTCTTACTATCCCCGCTCTGAGCAGCTTCCAGGTTTCTTCACAGGCGGCCCTCCTCTTGCTAGGACCCATGCTTCATTTCTTTTACTTTACTGGTCTCGCCCAGGTGTATGTATTGAGTCGATGCTCGGTCAGGCTTCTTGGGATTCCTGTCATGTCTCCGTGTTGAAATGCAAACACGTCTATGTTGAAGAGAAGCAGCTCCTTGAGAGCACTCTTACATTTGTCACTCAGGTGGCTTCCCACCTTAACCGTCTGCTCTGGGAACCTGTCACAAAGGACCCACTCTTCTATCCCATCTTTTTGAGGTTTCTCAGACACTTCCCCCTCAGAGACTGAAGATACTACCTCGTATGAAGATTTTACCAAAGCCAAGCCTTTTGACGTTTGGAACACTAAAGCCCCATGTGGGGTTGATGCATGTGCTTGCAAATCGCCAATCCCTGGTCTCCCCAGGATTGCATTGTACTTTGAGGGTGCTCGGACCACTGTGAAAGTTAAATTTATGGTTCGGACACGATCCCCTACCCCGACTGTAAATGGTAGTCTGATCTTTCCCTAGGGGTGTGACACACTATTGTTGAAACCCACTAGGGGGATAGAATCTTCCTCGAGCCGATCCCTCACATCCCTGTCAAACCTTAAGAAATAGTGTTCATATATTACCTCTACTCCGCTTCCCCCGTCCACGTGTATTCTGGCTAACTTGTGCCCAGCTATTATGGCTGAAATGTTGAGGGGGAGCCGTTGTACCTCGTTTTCCTCCAGGTGTGACATCAAAATGGGGGCTTTCATGCGGTCTGGGGGGGCCAAGACTCTGGCTTTTACACTCCTGGTAGTATCAAACTCATCCCTTCTCCCGATCATGTCTACATCTGCCCTTCCAGGCTCCCTCACGTCTTTCCCTTTGTGGTCCCCTCTTCCTTCCTTAATTTCTTTAACCAAATGAGCCAGTTTACCCGTTTTTACCGCGGCCTCTATTTCCCTCTTTAGATACATACAATCATCAGTTTTATGACCGAATCCCCTGTGGAAGTCACAGTATTCGTTCGGTTGTGCCTTTGGCCCTGGTTTTATGGGTGGTGGTCTTGGGAAGGAATTTTTCACCCTCTCAGTGGCCAGTATTTCACTTGGAGTTTTGGTGAGAGGGGTGAAGCTGTCAGAGTAGGGGAATGAGCCTCTCCCCCGAGGCCTATATGGGGAATATGAGAGTCTCGTTCTATCATGCAACGTTCTATCAAGAGCTAGTTTTCGTGAGTAAGGTGTACCTTTTTCGGGAGGTTTTGGAGCTGAGTTGACCCTTCGGGGCGGGGTATCCATTTCTTTAGCTTTGCTGACCGTGTCCTTGCCCCTGACAAAGGCCCTGACCCTGTCCATGAGATTATCGAATGAATGTGGGAACTCCTCCCCTAGCTTTTCACATAGCTGTGCGTGCTTCAGTCCATTAATGAAACTACTGATCTTCATGACCTCCGAAACATCTTTGATATTCATACTTTCTTTGATGAACCTCTCCATGTACTGATCTATCCGTTCACTGTCCCTTTGCCTTATATGCATGATTTTGTTTGGGTTTTTGATCACTTTTCTTTGCTGACCAAAGTTCCTCGGGAACTTCTCACTTAACTCTTCATAACTGTCAATTCCTCCTGGGGGAAGGCTGTCAAACCAGAGCCTAGCTCCCTCTGTTAGAGTTTGCATAAACATGTGGCACCAAACCGGCATAGGCCACCGCCCTAGTTGTCCTGCACCTTTGAAAGCATGGAGATGGTCCTCAGGATCTCTTGTCCCGTCATACCTGTCGAAGTTTTAGGAGGTAGCTTTGTCTTGGGGGCATGGGCGCCTCAGCAATACTCCTTGTGAACTTTGAAATCTCGGCCAAATCCCGAGGGAGGTAAGGCTGATCCAGACCATCATCACTTTGATTCTCCTTTTCCTTTTCTTTTCCTTTCTGTTTCTTCCCTGTAATGAGGTCTTCTCTCTCCTCCAAGGACATCTGCCTGAGGGCTGTCATGAAGGTTTCTAGAGGGTCAGTGCCACCATTTTTGCTTTGTGGATCCACCCCTTCCTGGTTGGAGGGTGTGTCGAAGGATAGTCTAGCCCTGAGGCTGTCAAGTCTCTCCTGTCTCTCTAGATCTTCGAGATGTTTTTTCAACTTCTCCCTATGCATGGCAACAAAATCTGGAGTGATGGCTTCCTCCTTTTCCAGGACTTCCACCTGGTTTTCATTTTCTTCCTCGTGGGTGATGTCTTCCACTATGACTTTATCATGATCGTTCTGCACCGTTTGAATGGTTCGTGAGCTTGGTGGTATCGCCATGTTGTTTTTCTTTGAATGGGTTATCACAACGTCGGTGTTTTGGAGTGAGAATATCAGCTTGGGCTAAATAGTCCCACGGATGGCGCCAATGTCGAATACCCAAATCCCTGCTGACGTTCAAAGGGTCTTCGCTGACGTCGGAATATCCCAGCTTCGTTGCTACAAAAAAAGTAAACCGTTAGCCTCGTCACGGAGGGCCCCCGGGGGGGGGATCCGTGACCAAGCTCCAGCGTGAGAATAAGTAAACTTGCCGGAGAGTATGAGAATCTTATCCCGATGAGTGTGATCACCGGAATGTTTCTCTATGGTGTGAATCTAGTAAATATGTGTGTGTATTTAATGTAGAGGAATTATGGTCGGAATAAATGAGAGAGCATTTAGTGTGATACCTTGGACCTGCCCTTTTGATCGTTCCTTCTCTTCCTTATATAACCGAGAGGCCTTATCTTACATGTGGGATATTTATGAGATGATCTAAAGGACTTTGTCGGTCATTGGGTGGCTCAGACACATGTCTGACCCCCAACGGTAGGATTATCTTCTCATTTAATGATTCCGGCTTAAAAGTACGATGCTAGCCAAAGATCCTCTTCATGTCATGCATTAAATGCATCATGTGTTCTCTGATCCTTTCCTTCCCGCCCATTTTCATATAAGAGAAACCTTAGTGGGCAAGTATTACGGCTTTTGGGCCTTATCCATTGGGCCCTCATGACGACATCCCAAGACGGGTAAATGGGATACCCTATTGGCCCGTCGTCAATCTCCTTGGCCGTTTGTTTATGAAATTCTGTGTAAGAGGTTTGTACATCGTAAGATGAACTAAGTGAACATGATAAATGCTAAAGAGTGTTTTTTTGTCATGCAGTTTGATATCCGGTTGATGAGGTAGTGTCCTATCACTTAAGACATGGATACTGGTCTTCAAGCCCTTGGAACCGATCAAGATGTACAAATGTCATAGTCCCATCGACTTTAGGAAATTTCGTCCCGAAATTTAATTATAGGAAACTTGTGAGAAAAGTTGTGGATATTTCGCTTTCATTTGATCATCTCGTTCCCAAGTAAACTCTGGGCCACGTTTGGATTCCCAACGAACTTTAACAATTGATATACGTTTGCGCTTTAGTTTCTTGACTTCACGGTCCAATATTTCCACAGGTTTCTCAACAAAGTGCATTGTGTTATCAACGCGAATTTCATCAAGAGGGATGTGGAGGTTTTCATTAACTAAACACTTTTTCAAGTTGGACACGTGGAAGGTTGGATGAACATTTCCAAGTTCAGGAGGTAGATCAAGTTTGTAGACTACCTTTCCGATCCTCTCAACGATCCTAAATGGTCCCACATATCGAGGTGCAAGTTTTCCTTTATTTCCAAATCTAACCACACCTTTCCAAGGTGATACCTTGAGAAGGACATGATCACTGACTTGAAATTTCAAGGGCTTGCGTCGTTTGTCCGCATAACTCTTTTGACAGCTTCTAGCTGTCAAAAGGTTATCGCGTATTTTCTTGACTTTGTCTGTAGTCTCTAGAATGAGTTCTGGCCCGATGAGTTGAGGTTCACCAACCTCATTCCAGCAGACATGTGAACGACATTTTCAACCATATAGAGCTTCGAAAGGAGGCATGTTGATGCTAGAATAACAACTATTGTTGTAGGAGAATTCGATCAATGGTATATGCGAATCCCAACTACCACCAAAGTCAATCACACATGCTCAAAGCATATCCTCCAGTGTTTGGATCGTTCTTTCGGATTGTCCATCCGTTTGAGGATGATAAGTAGTGCTCAAATTGAGTTTGGTTCCCATGGCATATTGCATGGTCTTCCAAAAATGGGATGAGAAACGATCATCACGATCTTATATGATGTTCAAAGGAACACCATGTCGAGATACTAACTCATCAACAAATATCTTAGCAAGTATGTCAGCAGATAGATCCTAACGGATCGGCAAAAAGTGTGCTGACTTTGTTAGACAGTCAATGACTACCCAAATGGCATCATGACATCTAGAGATACGAGGTAGTTTGGTGATGAGATCCATAGCAATGTTCTCCCATTTCCAAACTGGAAATTCTGGTTGCTCAAGCAAACCAGATGGATGTTGATGTTCTGCCTTAACTTTAAGACAAGTTAGGCATTTAGACATGTACAAAGCTATGTCCTTCTTCATACCCGACCACCAATACTGGGTACGAGGGTCCTTGTACATTTTGTCTGCACCAGGATGGATTGAATATCGAGACTTGTGAGCTTCATTCATCAATAGAGTGTGAATATTATCTTGGTTTGGAATCCACAAGCGGTTCATGAAATAGAGTGACCCATTATCTTTTGTTTCAAGTTGAAGCTCAAGATGATGTGGTAATTCATTACCTATCTTTCCTTGTGTAACACAAGTACGTTGAGCTTTAAAAATGCGTGTTTGGATATCAGATCGAACTCGAACACAATGAAGCCTGACATGTTCCTTACGACTAAGATCATCAGCTACGACATTCGCATTACCAGGATGGTAGCGAATCTCGCAGTCGTAGTCGTTCAGAAGTTCAACCCAACATCGTTGCCTCATGTTTAGTTCTTTCTGATTAAAAATGTGTTGAAGACTTTTGTGGTCAGTGAAAACCACACATTTTGTACCGTAAAGGTAATGTCTCCAAATTTTGAGGGCGAAAATAACAACACCTAACTCAAGATCATGAGTGGTATAGTTCTTCTCATGGATTTTCAACTGTCTTGATGCATAGGCTATGACTTTGTCACTTTGTATGAGAACACAACCAAGGCCTAGGTTTGATGCATCACAATATACGACAAAGTTGTCGTTGCCATTGGGTAAGGACAAAATAGGAGCATCGCAAAGTTTTTGTTTCAAGATCTGGAAAGCTTCTTCTTGTTGGGGTCCCCACTCAAAAGATTTGTTCTTTTGAATTAAAGCAGTGAGGGGAACCGCAATCTTTGAGAAGTTCGCAATAAAGCGGCGGTAATAGCCAGCTAGACCGAGAAATGAATGAACTTCGGTAGGAGTAATAGGTGTACTCCAATCCCTAATCGCACTGATTTTGGCGGGATCTACATGTATACCTTGTTCGTTGACGATGTGACCTAAGAATTGAACTTCTTTAAGCCAAAATTCACACTTAGAGAACGTGGTGTAAGTTGTTCTTTCTTTAGGAGTTCCATCGTTAGATGGAGATGTTGTTCGTGATCAGCTCGAGATTTTGAATAGATCAAAATGTCATCGATGAAAACAATGATGAACTTGTCCAAATAAGGTTTACAAACCCTATTCATTAAGTCCATGAAGACAGCAGGAGCATTTATCAAACCAAAAGGCATGACAATGAACTCGTAATGGTCGTATCGAGTGCGGAAAGCAGTCTTGGGAATATCTTCTTCGAGTACACGAAGCTGATGATACCCAGAATGCAGATCGTTCTTGAAGAAACAGGTAGCACCTTGTACTTGATCAAAGAGATCATCAACACGAGGTAGGGGATAACGATTTTTAATCGTGAGTTTGTTGAGCTCACGATAATCGATGCACATGCGGAAGGATCCATCCTTCTTTTTCACGAACAGGACAGGAGCGCCCTAAGGTGAAAAGCTCAGATGAATAAATCCTTTATCAGATAGCTCTTGGAGTTGTTTTGATAATTCTTTCATCTTTGACGGTGCAAGACAGTAAGGGGATTTGGCTATAGGGTTGGCGCTAAGTACAAGGTCTATACGAAACTCGACTTGACGTGCTGGGGGTAAACCAGGTAGTTCTTCAGGAAATAATTCAAGATAATCTCGAATGATGGGAATGTCTGAACAGTCTTACCCTTGCCTTTCTCCTCTACGATATGTGCCAAGAAGGCCATATAATTCTTTAGTAGGTATTTTTGGGCTTGGGTACAGGTCATGAGTTTTAGGTTACTAGAGGGTTTCTCTCCACGAACCTCTAAGATTTCACTAGTCGAAAGTGTCATGCGAACAATCTTGTGGAAACAAATCACCTCAGCATGGTATTTGGTTAACCAATCCATTCCTATGATGACGTCAAAACTACCGAGTTGCATTGGCGTGAGGTCAATGGAGAAAAGATGGTTATTGAGGTTCAATTGGCAACTACGGATGACAGAATTAAGTACTAGAGGTTCACCGCTAGCTATCTCAACTGTCAAGGGCTTTCCTAGTTTAGTTCTAGGCATTGAAAACAAAGGTTCAAAGGCTAGGGACACAAAACTTCTATCGGCACCCGAATAAAAAAGAACAGAAGTAGGGTGATTGTTAACAAGGAACGTACCATTCACCACGTTGTTATCTGCACGAGCCTCGTTAGCATTTATGTTAAATGCTCGCTCACAGGCTGGATTTGCATTAACAAGTTTCAGGCAGTTGTTTCAGTAGTGGGTAAGATCACCACAGTTGTAGCATGATCCAAGGGGTAATGGGGTTGTGCAGGATTTGGTTATGGTTGAACATGATTTTGAACCACTTGAATCGGGGTAGGAGCGGAACGACAAGTGTTGGCCAGATGACCAGATCGTCCACAGTTGGTACAATGATGGCATTGTAAATGGGGTTGGTGATGACAGCTGCATTTGTTGCACAAAGGTGCGGTGCCAGCATACGGTTTCTTGGCAAGAGGTTGTGCTGGTTGGTTGGGAGCATTTTGGTTGGGATGTGCAACAACAACGAAATTCTTGGAAACCTTGCACTTCCGTGATTTCTTGGAGGATTCGGTCTTGTTCTCCTTTTGTTTCTCTTGTATGGTCTAGACAGATGCTTTCTTATCTCCTTTGCGATTGAGTTTACCCTTCTTGACTTGCGAGTCAGACAGGGTAGCTGCTAACTCAATGGCCTGCCTAACTGTAGTGGGATTGCTACCAGTGACAATATCCTGAAAAGGATCTTGCAGACCATCGATGTACTTTTCAATCGCCTTATCCAAAGGCGTGACCATGGTGGGACATAACAAACTCAGCTCCTCATAACGGTCCATGTAGGCACGATGTTCCCCCACTATCTTGTTTGAGATCGTGGAACTCATTCTCAAGCGCCCTCTGTTCATGACATGGGCATAATTCCTTCATCATGAGAACTCTAAGCTCTTCCCACGTCAGAGCCATTGCTACATCCGCACCCCCATCTCTCACAACTCCGTTCTACCATGTAAATGCCCTCTTTAGGAACACGCTCGATGCAAATTCTACTTTGCACTCATTTGGACACCGGACATGGCGGAATGTGCTCTCGAGACTCTTGAACCACTATAGGAGCCTAGTTGCTCCCTCAGGCCCACTAAACTTGAGTGGTTTAGCCGAATAAAATTGTTTAAAGTTGCACGGAGCAGGTGCATTGTTGTTGTTATTGTTGGCTTGGTTCAGTTGGGTCACTAGGTTTAGGAGCACAACAGCTATTTGCTGAGCAATTAGAGCCGCCATTTCGGCGTCTTGGGCAACATTTCGACGAGGAGGCATTCTAAAAGAGAGGGAAAATATGAGAGAAAACGAGTGAGATGATATTGAATAATCAAAATGAGATGTTAAAAATATTGAAGAAACATAAGGATTGTGATCATTCGTTTGTTACTTAAAACAAACAAACGACACACACTGACTAATCAAAGTAAATGGGTCTTTATAATGTATCATGAAGACATGCTTTAGCCTATAAGTGGACACTCACCCCAAGAGTTTCCAGGTAAGAGTGACTGGTACGATAATGCGGATTTGTACGAACACTCTAGCCTTAGACAAAAAACTCAGGGTACAGGCATATACCCTTCCGGATTGCACGTGTTCACACTATTAAGACCCAAACTTTGACGAGATGTTGAAAACATCAAAGGCTTGAAAGCCGAAAACAACTCATCTAAGGATAGATGATTGATTTCTTGTAAAGGTTTTGGAAAGAATTTGTGACTTTTGTATTGTTTGGTAATCACCTAAGGATAGGTGATGGTATTGTTTTAAAATCTAAACACAAGATAACTTGCGTTAAGGTCCTAGAAAGGTTATAGTCTAGGTCAAAAGTATTACTAATAACCTAATTCCCTATAACTATGGCTCTGATACCAATCTTTCTGTAACACCCCGACCGCGTAAAACAACAAACCGCGGCGAAAACGTCAGGGAGTCATGTTACAGAACTATTGTTTCACAACACATGGTACATAAAGTTTTGTATTATTGAGTTAATAGATTACATTGTCTTGGAAATAACACAATCAAAATACAATAATTGTCTTTCAAGTTTTAAGATAACTAAGGCCCGAGTCCGTCCTATGTGTGGTATGCTCAAAATCAAACATTAGCTCCTGAAACATATGTGAAAATAAAACGTCAGCATAAAAATGTCTGTGAGTACCATAGGTTTTGTGATGAAGACTCATGGCTTTGAATGTTAAAAGAAAATGTTTAACTATTTCAAAAGTAGCCATGAATCTTTGACCAAAAGTATTTCTTTATGAAACCTTCTAAAACTCATTTGATTTAAAAGAAAAGACGCGTGATTAACTTAATAATCAAGTATGTCTTAGAATAACCAAATAAAATGTCATGTCATGTCATGTCTTGTCTTTGTTTGAAGTGATTTGGATAACGCTATGATATGTAATACGATAAAAGCACTAATATATAGGAAGTACCAGTGGCATATCCACCATGCTTTTACCATATTACACATGTCCCATTATCTAAATCACCTACTATAAACCAATAATTTGTCATGACTTGTATAAACCAATGTCGTGTATAAACCAATGTCTTGTATAAAATAATGTCTTGTATAAACCAATGTCTTGTATGGTACAAACCACAAATGTCTTGTATGGTAAACAAAAGTCTTGTTTAAACCATAAGATAATGTCTTTTATAAACAACCAAAATGTCTTGTATAAAACAAGTGTTTTGAATAAACAATGGTCTTGTTTAATCAAAAAGTTTTGTCTATTAAAACCATTGCTTTTATTGTGTAGACATATATATGGATTGTTGGAGAATACATTCAAGCCTTGTCGACTGTCAGATAAACCCTTATAAAGACAAAGGTTTATCAAAATGTTCATCGGATTCTGTCATTCCCTAAGGTCACTTCCAAACAAACCTAGGAAGCGGGAATGCGGTTGTCAATCCTATGGTACCATAACATACTACCGGTCGGCATGATCAATATTAATGAATGTATCATTGTATATTCAACGAACCAAATTTCTAGTACAATGTAAGCATGTCGTGTAAATGTTTGAAACCTTGTAAAATGTCTTTGAAAACATGTACTAGGTATATTAATCAATACACCATGTACAATGTCTTTGAAACCAAGTGTTAGGTATACTAAGTCAATATACCATGTAAAATGTCTTTGAAACCAAGTGTTAGGTATACTAAGTCAATATACCATGTAAAATGTTTTTGAAACCAAGTGTTAGGTATATTAAGTCAATATACCATGTAAATTGTCTTTGAAATCATGTACTATACATACTAGGTAATAAAACCATGTATAAAGTCATGAAAACATGAAAGTAGTGATATGCACATTTGAATCACCCCAAAACATTTGAAAGCGTAAAAGAGGGGAACTATGTCGTGGATATCATTTCGTTTGATCGTACGGTTACGTGTTTTGATGTGTGCAAAATGCAATTACATCAAATGAGGCATAAAACTAACCCTTTTTAGTACTAATGTTGGAAAAAGCGTATTTCTCTCTTCCTTTTGAATTTACAGGATGAAACGAGCTTAAAAGAACAAAAGGAGCAATTAAGCAGCCAAAACCAACATAAATACAAAAAGAAAGAATAATCGTGACATGCCCGACCCCTTGGCAGCATCCCCAAAGCAAAAGCAAAAGCAAAAACAAGACAATAGAGTCTGACCACGGGGCTGTGCCCAGCTGGGCATGGGGCATGGTCAGAAGCCTGCACAAAAGACAAACCTGTAGAGCTTCCACGCCCACCACGGGGGCATGCCCAGCTGTAACACCTCGCAAAAATCAAGTTCAATATAGTGGTGACATTTGTCATAAACCCTGATCATGTAAAAGTTAACTTTAAGGGACTAAAATTATCAAACAGTGTAAAGATGTATGTGGAAGGACCAAAAGTGTCAACATGCCAACTTGTGCCTCTGATTGACCTCATATGATGTTCGTATTCTTTGTTGAATGAATTGTCGGACGCAAAAAGCCGTTTGTGCTTAAAAATCAAAAGTTTACAAAACACAGGGGTTAAAAGTGTCAACATGTTAATTCTTACCTCTGAGTGACCTTTTAACGACCCCGAGGCTTTGTAATGTTTTATTATATTCTCATGAATATCGGATAATGATTTCGTGAAATTTCGGTACAATTTTATGATGTAATTTGCAGTTTCCAAGAAGAAGGGTTAAAAGTGTCAATATAACCATTCTTCTCCTGGAAGACCATTTCAATAAATCCAAAAATCTAATGCATGGTTTTACTCCCAAGAACATTTAAAACTTGAATGTATGGGCCCCTCATGTTGGAAATGTCAGATATTCGAGTTCTGAAAGTACAAGGACTGATCTTGCAACAAAACAAACAACTTTTGAAACTCGTTGCCTCACGTGGCGCGCCATGAATTGCCTGATCTGGCGCGTGGCGCGACGGAGGATGATTTCCAGTCAGTTACTGGCAGCTGCCTTGCATGCAACCAAAAATCTTTGTTTGATTCTCTGCAACCTGTAATCGAATTCAGCTGCATGGTTTTTAGAAACCATTTGGACGCTTATGAGCATCATAAAACATCTGGGACACTTGGATTCATCTCAATCAATCCTCATTGTCTATAAATAGGCCCTCATTCTTCACTTGTTACTTGCTCACTTCAAAGAAATTCTCAAACATCTCTTTAGCTGAATTCTCTAGAGCATCCTAGTCCATAAGGAAGCTCTCTAAGTTCAAATTTTCGTGCTAAGGACCTTTGTAAATGTTCTTGGTTCCTGTAGTTCAGTTTTCATTAGTATAAGGACAGAAAGTCAAAGTTAGCATAATTCTGCTTTGACTTGTAGATTAATCTTAAAAGGTCCAACCATAATTCTAAACGAATGTGGCCATGTGTTGGTAATTATGTAGGTGTTAATCCCTCAAAAGGGCACCTCCTAATTATCACATTTACTTAGTCAATTGTCGGGTCAAAGTAATGAACATAAAAGTCAAACGAGTCAGTTTTTATAAAAGAATTCATAACTGATAATGTAGAAGCTATAAAATATGTTTTATCACTTTAATAACTTGGTAAATATTATAAGAAAATGTTTAGACATGTTCAACCCGACAATTCTGAGTTTGGGCTCGTTTCGCAACCGAAAGTCGCAAAAGTTGACTTTTGCTTTGACTTTCAGTTCTGACCCGAATTAGCTTAGTATCTTTATGCCTTAGGGTTCCTTTGTGACCATATTATGTGTTAGTATAACCCTCTGAGATTATACGACATGGCCCCTTAGAAATCAGAGTTCATTTGCATGTTTCCGTTATTTACTTAAATTTGACTATTATGCCCTTATAATGTAAAAATGAGATTTTTGGATATATGAGTATACAAATATCTTTGTTACTGATATATAAGCATGTCAAATAAATTTGACATCAGTTTCTGGTCTCAAACTAAAGTTATGCAAGATATCGTAAAAATGAAACTTTTTATTAATTAAACTATGCTTTTAGCTTAAATCTTGTTTAAACCCAGATTTTGACACCAAACTCATTATCTATTGTTTTGATATTATTTTTAGGGATTTTTGGAATTTTGGGTCAGATTATAAACTGACCATATCATTGAGGTCTTGTATAATTCGATAAATGACGATAATACCCTTTTTGTTAATAAAATGAGTTTAACATAATGTCAAACCTTTTCCTACTGATGTTATATGAAAAATAAAATATTTTAAGCATTCAAGTCTAATCAAAATCTCAGAATTTCATAAACATCTCAGATATCGTCAATTATCGACTTTTACGCTAATTAGGTGCATAGTATGGTTTAAAACCATATTTAGCACCTAATACTTATTACCTAGTGATTTTATAAATAAATTTTAATACTTTTACAGTAAGTATAAGTCATGAACTCAGACTTCCAAATTTGTCCTTAAAAACATATGTGAAATGACCAAAATGCCCCTACGGTGCATAGTTTGGCCATGAGTGGTAAACCACACATATGTATGATATCTTACTGATTTAACATCATAAAATAAATATTTTTACTGAATGTTTTAGACCATAACCTCGGTTTACTATTAAACTTCTTTTATAAACTCTAAAATGACCAAAATACCCTTATGGGACTTAAATTGGTTTTAAAATATTTTTGGGCATGATTTTTTTATATCCTACTGATATCATAACATAATTAAAGCATAATAACATATGGAACTTCTACATGACTCATCCAGCTACCCGTTATGCATATACGCGTTCGTTACAATTTATGTAACTAGTTTGCATAAATTAGCTGAAACGGGTCAAACCTTATCATTTTTATTTCAAAATCCAGAATGTATTTAGTTTACCCATTTAATACAAGTCTCCATACTTTTCGGGTCTAAATCACATTCCAATCTGGTCACCGCTTAATCTAGCGTTTCGTGTCGTAAACCTTTCCTTAAAATAACCGGTCTAGGCTTACAACTAAATAAGACTCGTTAGGAATCTAATAGGTTAATAAAACCTTCGTTCCAGATTAAGAGCCCCGGTAGAGCTTATTTGCATTTGTTGGAGTAGACTGTATGGCTGAGTATACAAAATTTTCATCTTAAGCTCAGGTAAATATTTTTAACTTATTTTCCCTTATACGGGCTTGCGATACGATAAATTATTACCGCTTGGTCGGGTGTAGAAACCTTTTAATCAAAAATGGTTAAATTGCATAATCCTGCTTTAATCAGTGTTGCTTTATAACAAATAACATTGGGGGTTAACGACCGTGTCCTGGATATCCTTGGCTCATTTAAAAAGCGCAAATGGCCACGACTTAAGCACGGGGTGTAGGTATACACTTGTCCATTGCGTATGTAAAAGATATACTCATTTGCTGGGGTGACCCGCCGTGAGTCTATATTTGTGGTGTGTTGTTTAATCTTGTTCGGTTTATTTATACCGGCCCTAAATGTTGGACAAACATGTAAACCTGATACAAGATTGTTATTAATATAATTTTCCCAAGTTATAAAACATTTGTGGCTTGTGCATTTAAATCAATTTTCATAAATGCTTTCAAAAGAGTCGGTTAATTGTATTTACCAGTGTAAACTGACGTATTTTTCAAAAAGACTAAGTGACAGGTATTGTACGTAATTGGCTGCGAGCTCTGGGCGTTAGTTAAAGAATCCTGCAAGTTCTAAACGCTTTAAGTCTGTTGAACAATATTTTGTTTTATGTTTTAGATCCGCCTGTGGATCCTCTTACAACCGTCTGTATAATATTTATTTCATACTTTATATTTCGGTTTGTAATAGTATTTTCCTCCAAGACTTCCGCTGTGCATTAAACTGTATATATTTGACTATGACGATATCAACTACGTCATGATACTCCCCGTCGAGCCCACCAGTAATACGTGGAAATATCGGGGTGTGACACCAGCTCAACACGGGGCATGGTCAACGCAAAGATACGCAGAATCTTGATAGTACAACAAAGAGTTGACCACGGGGCCGTGCCCAAGAGACACGGGGTCATGTGGGGCCCTCTGCTGACAATTGCAATTAATGAAGGAAGAGAAGATGCTGGCCACGGGGCGTTCCCACTGGACACGGGGCCGTGGCAAGATCTTTTTGCAGGCTATAAATAGAGGTGCTTGATTCACTTGAAAGGCATCCCTTGGCAAACCACTACTCCCCCACTTTGCCACCACTCCACCACCACTACAACACCAACACCCACCACCATCATCCAACATCCATCTTTAGAGTGTGTAGTAGTCTCGGGATCCAAGATTGATTGTAAGGGTTCTTGCCAATCAAAGGCCATGTTTGGTTGAGCCTCTTACATCACTTGGTGAAGATAAGTCTTTTATGTATTACTTTTGATTTTTAATCTTTCGGCACTTTTTATTTGGGTTTGTATTAATGACTTTAATAACTAGTTTCTTATGTTGAAGGTGAATTTTCTTTATCATTTTCTCGTGGTGTCTTGAGGTTACTTTACTGTCTATATAAAGTAAAAGATTGTATCATTCGTGTCTTTACGGTCTATATAAAGGCACGTTGACTACCTGGTCGGGGGTTAGGGGGATGGTTTGGTAAAGTTCTTGTCTCGTTCAGTGTATAGACCCTGTGAGGACCTGGTTCAAGCTTACTAGGACCTCCTTCAATACCCACTGGTATTGGATGGCGGGGGTGCGAATAGCTTGAACCCCTCATATGTAAACTACTATTAATACTTTAAACCGGCTTCTTGGGATTGTATCCTTGCTGACTCAAACCATTTAGCCAAGGGTAACGTCACCTTCAAAAGAGGGGCCTACCACTTTTCGCATTAATAACTTACTTTATTATCTTTCAATATTCCGACCCTTTGGGATTGTATCCCTGCTGACTCAAACCACTGGGTTGAGGGTAACGTCACCTTCAAAAGAGGGGCCTACTACTATAACTAAGATAATCTCTTAAAAAGTCCGAAAGTGCGAAAATCATCAAAGGATACATTAAAGACAAGTTGGATCCAAGTGATTCTATCTTGTCTATTTGTTTTTCATTTTATTTATCTTTGCATTTTTAGTTTTTATTTCAAAACTTTTCTAAAAAATTTAGATCGATTAGACGTTGAGGATAAACCGGTACTAAAAGCTCTTCTGTCCTTGGACGACCTCGGTATCTTACCAACACTATACTACCCTCACGATGGGTGCACTTGCCTAAGTGTGTGTTTAGTGTTAGTATAATATCGTGTTTTATAAATTTAAAACTTGACTAATGCGTAAAATGGGCTCAAAATATTAATAAAAACATATCACGCTTCGCACACACCATGTTTCGTAAATAAAATACAAGACTTTATTGAACACGATAATGATCGAAATTGTGCGATGATTGACAATAAGCATTTCGTAAATAAAATGAAAGAATTTATTGAATACGAAAATGTTCGGAATTGTTCAATGATTGAAAAATGTACAAATGTCACAAGAACCGAAAGTCAATCAGAAACTCAAACTGTTTGACTTTTGACTCAAAATAGCCAAAATAATGAAAGAACTAGGGATAACACTTGTGTTGAAGAACACTTTCAGAACTCAAGTTAGGAAGCTTCCAATCAGCTGGAAACAATCTCCAAGATAGAGAGAAAGAATTTTGAAATGAGCAAGTTGAAATGGTGAATGAATATTTATAGTGATCAAATGATCACCAAATAAAGCCAAGTATCCCATGAGTCATCAAGAACTTATTAGTGTCATCCCAGGTGTCCAAAGGAGGTGAAATGGTGGCAAAATCGCGATTTGGAGGCCAAGAAATGCAGCTGGAAGACCAGCTACCAGTTTTGCTGTGCTGGGAGGTCCTTACGGACCGTATGACTATTTGGCTTACGGTCTGTAAGCCTTTTAGCTGGTAAAACTTTTGCAATTTTGACAGTTTTGACCTCTGGACTTGAATTACCACTTGTTTGCCATTTTAACCCTTTTAACCTAATATTTAGGTTATATAAAGGTGTTAGGGCATGAGTGACTTGGATTTTTGTTCGGAAATGTTACGAATATCATTTCGTTCGAACATTTGATTACGCATTTGATAAATAAAATACAAGATTTTATTGAATATGAAAATGATTAGAATTGTACAATGATTGAAAATGTGCAAATGTCACAGTCTCCCCTACTTTAGGAAATTTCGTCCCAAAATTTATTTAGAAGAAACTTGTGAGAAAAGATGTGGGTATTTCGCTTTCATTTGATCCTCTCGTTCCCAAGTAAACTCTGGGCCATATATGGATACCCAGCGAACTTTAACAATCGGTATTTGTCTGTGCTTGAGTTTCTTAACTTCACAATCCAATATTTCCACAGGTTTCTCGACAAAGTGCATTGTGTTATCAACACGAATTTCGTCAAGAGGGATGTGGAGGTTTTCATCGGCTAAACACTTTTTTCAAGTTGGACACGTGGAAAGTTGGGTGAACGTTCCCAAGCTCAGGAGGAAGATCAAGTTTGTAGGCTACCTTTCCAATCCTCTCAATGAACTTAAATGGTCCCACATATCGAGGTGCAAGTTTTCCTTTCTTTCCAAATCTAACCACACATTTCCAAGTGGATACATTGAAAAGGACGTGGTCACCAACTTGGAATTCCAAGGGCTTGCGTCGTTTATCAGAATAACTCTTTTGACGGCTTCTAGCTGTCAAAAGTGTTGGTGCATCTAGTGTCTGTTAACTACGTCTTAATCGAGTTTTATGTCTAGATAGGATAAACGAGTGCACAACAGGGTTGAAATTAGGGTTTTATGTGTTAAAGTGGGTGATTCCGCTTGAAAGTGTGAATGTGCAGTTCAAGCGAAATCAACACATGATATTTCGCTTGAAATGAACATTGACATGTTCAAGCGAAATCACTGATCTCGCTTGAAATTCATGTCATGTCCAAGCGAAATCTTCCACTCTATATATACCCATGTGTTGTTGTCATTTGAAACGGAATTACAAGTGTGTGTTTGAGAGCCGAGGTGCTGCCGAATTGTAATCAGAACTGTAAAAGCTCAGGAAATCATCAATAGATAAAGATTAAAAGGAAACAAGCTGTTTGACGTCATTTACATTGATTCCGCCTTTGTAAATGATGATGAACTACTCAGATTGACTGTTTAGGGTCACCGAACGATCCAACAAGTGGTATCAGAGCTCAGGACGAGGAGTTCATACCAATTCAGCTTGAAATCACCGGATTTTCTCACTTCTACTCATTCTTTTCTAATTTGAACAAGATTCAACGGTTGAAATGGCCTGATTTTCACATATATCAAGCAAAACATAGTGTTAACTAATCCTTGAAAGAATTGGACTAAAACTCGGACAAAATCTGATAAAATTTGATAATTTCGCTTGAAAATTGTTCGAACATTGCTGATGTCATCGTATTCCACTTGAACTTACACGTGATTTCGCTTGAAACTTCTGCTGATTTCGCTTGAAATGAGCTTCTTTTATCTGATTTCGCTTGAAAAGAGCATACCATTTCAAGCGAAATCTAATTTCGCTTGAAAAGCCATAATTTCGCTTGAAGATGAAATTAGCTTCTTTTATCTGATTTCGCTTGAAAAGAGCATACCATTTCAAGCGAAATCTAATTTCGCTTGAAAAGCCATAATTTCGCTTGAAGAGTTTGAAGTGATTTCGCTTCAAACTTGATTTAGCTTGTGTGCTATTCCGCTTGAAAGCATATTTCTCTTGTAAAGCTGATTTCGCTTGAGACTATATTCCGCTTGAAATTGTTGTTTTCAAAATTTCAAAAATTTGTCTAAGGGGCTGTTTGGTAGCCTCTTAATGACCATTCAGATGCTACCTCTTAATGGTTTAAAACCTCTGAATGACTAAGAGGTAACCTCAAGTCTGAATGGTTAAGAGGTAACCTCTGAATGGTAAATCATCACATGTCACATTCTTCTACCTTCTCATTGGTAAAATTCTTAATGGTTCCATTAAGAGGTAGCCTCTTAATGACCATTCAGAGGCTACCAAACAGCCCCTAATTGTTTGTTGATTGTTTCAGGTACGTGAAGATGGATGATTTCAATCCATTTTGTGACATTTTTTCCTTTGCTGGAAATGGAGGGGATGATACTTCAAACGACACGTCAAACAACACAAACGAGAAAGCTCCGAGTGCGAGGAAGACTCTTTCGGATACATTAAGTGTTGAGAGTGCGTATGGGACATATAACAAACCTCCAAAGTTGCTGGCAATAGAAGATTATAATAGGTGGGCTACAAGATTTGATGAGTGGCTTCAAGCTTTTGCATATCAAAGCTGGAAAAGTTTAAAGATTGGTTACGTTAGAGGAAACCGTTTTGGTGAAAGTCTAACAGATGCTGATGAGATTGAAAGATATATTGCTGAACAAAAGTGCATCGCGTTGATTCATCAGTCTGTGAGAGATGATATAATTTCATTGATTGAATATGAAAATTCAAAAGATCTTTGGGAAAAGCTGAGGGTTAAGTGTGTAGGCAGTGCTGAGATAGTAAAAAACAAAAAGAAACTGCTAAGAAAAGAGTTTGATTTATTTGGTTGTTTAAAGAACGAATCTGTTTCCAAGATGATTGAGAGATTTGGGCATCTGAAATTGGAGATGGCAAGACACAACATTGTATATACTCAAGAAGAGTTGGTTGACAAGTTGTTTGACTCGCTGCCGAATGAACAAGATTGGCAGTACTTTGCATTAATGTTGAAGAATACTATCAAATCTGAAGAGTTGACAGTGGATCGGCTTATCGAAAGACTGGAGAGTCACGAGTTGGAGATAAAGAAATCTAACAGAGTCAATAACACATCTTATCAGCAGAATGTGGAGTTGTACTACAGAGGAAATCTACCAAAGACTGGTTCTCCAAGAACAGCATTTTCTGCAGAGAGTTCAAAGAATGTGAATCAAGAAATTCCTCACAGTGATTTTCATAGTGGATCTTCTTCAACAAATCCAAATCAATCTGCATCAAAGAATCTGTTCCAATGTAACATTGCTGTGGATCTGAAGAACGCTCAAAATTTCAATGAAGAGTCAGCGAAACAGTAAATAGTGTTCTTAGCGTCGGTGTTAGAATCATACGAGAGTCTCGTGGCGGGCAAGATTGGAAACACCAACTTGACTAAGGAGGACTATGATCAAATAGATCCTGAAGAGATGGAACTGATTGATATCAGGTGGTGTATGGCCAGTGCAGTCTGGAGAGCGCAACGATTTATGGAGATTACTGGGAGACATTCAATTGGCGGACCTTCCAAAATTGGGCTTTGACAAATCAAAGGTCACGTGCTTCCGATGTAAACAAAAAGGACACTTTAAACGTGAGTGTCGAAACGCTCCAGCTGATGATACTGCAAATCCATTCCGTGAAGATTACTACAAAAGAGCGATCTACCATCAAAACAAATCTGAACCCCCCAGAATGAAGCAGCTTGAAGATACCCCCAAAGAAAAATCAAGAGCTCTTGCTGTCATTCATGATGATGAGGGATACGATTGGAGTGATGTGTTACCAGAGGAAGATGCAGTAGGCTATGCGTTTGTAGCAAAAGAAGTTCCTGTCAAAGACACCCGAACTGAAGAACAAAAATATCAAGCAAGAAAGCAGAAAGCAGAATTCAAGATGATGAGATTATCTAGGGTGTTCAGTGAAGCAAGGAAAGCAAAAAGATGGGATGCTGATAGAGAATGTTACCTTGATCCTCAAGGAAACGTTGTTGTTGATGCGAAAACTCTTAGTATAGAAGCTTTCATTGAGGAATTCAAAGCAGAAGAAGATGCCAGACAGAGAGAATGGTGGGGAGGAGGAGAATCTGATGAGAAAGAGAAAAAGACAGCAAAAGAACCGCTGTCAAAGAAAGTGGATGATGGAATTATTGATACATCACAGGATTTCACTGCTGAAAATATGACAAAGATGGCTAACAAAGTTCTAGCTGCAAAGGAACTTGAGATAGACTCTAAGTCTGAAACTGAGTCTATAAGCAAGGTCAGTTCAAACGTTTCAACTAGTGAGACAGGTAAGAAAGTCAAAGGTGATAGTGAACGCAAAAGTTGCATGAAAAACTGCAAGTTTTGTAGTACACTTACTTACTCTAGTAATGCAAAGGTTGAAGAACTGACAAAAAGAGTCAGAAAGGTTGAAGATCAAATTCTAGATCGTGATAAGATGCTCAAAGCTTCAAATGATCGAGCTAACAAGTTAAATGATAAAATTGAAGTAGAAAGAATTAAGAAAGAAAATGAAAAACTGGTTCTTGAAAATCGTAAAATTTCAGAAAATTTTGAAAAATTAAAACGAACGGTTAAAGATTCTGATGAACGAAACGGTAAAACCAATAAAGAAAATGAGCATTTAACTGTTGTTCTTAGACACAAAGAAGAGAAAATCAACCAACAACTGGATGAGATTGCTAAATTGAAGCTTCAGTTTGAAGAAGCTAAGATTGAGAATGAGCGCATCAATCTGAAATTAACCAATTACAGCTCCGCAAGCTTTGTTTTACAACACATTGTTCCCAAACCCATTGGGAAAAACAAAGCAGACGAAGATGTTTACTCGGATGGAACTGGGGTTGGGTTTCATCAGGTTCCACCGCCAGTGTTAAAAAATTTCTCAAAGAAAAAGTCCGGGTTGGTTAATGATGAAGATGAAACAAATGAAATAAAACTTCCAGAGTCAATTGATGTGACATTTTCTTCATCATCATCTGATGATAGTGTTCAAACTGATATTGTGAAAGGCATGGCTGAAAGTGTTTTGAAGTCAGATAGTGATTCAGTTGAGGATGATGAATGTTTTCTGGACAAATACATTTTGAAATCAAAGTCCAAAAACAAATTAAATGAAGAACCTACTCTTGTCATGTACAAGATGTCGGGTTCGGATAAGTTGTATTCGGATTCTGAGTTTCCTCTGGAGAATGTTAATGTGAACAAATTGAAAAATGTTTTTATACTGGTTGAAATTGATCTGTCTGAAGTAGAAGGTTTGAATCAGACAAAGAGGCAAATG